>ML819091.1:18915-39249 GCA_009831015.1 Picea engelmannii | reverse complement strand
GCATATACAGTTGAGGTACCACTTCATACGATCCACCTTGGAAGATGGACAATTGAAGCTGGAAAAGATACACACTAGCCAGAATCCTGCAGACATGTTAACAAAGGGAGTAACCAGGGAGAAACTAAGTTATTGCTCAGTTTTAGTTGGTCTTCAAGAATGAAGATGAAGATGAGAAATTTTCCAGGTCCAAGAAGGTCCAGAGTCCAGCATATACAACAGAGGTGGAGTTGTTGAGTTCAATCTCCAAGTGGGAGATTGTTGGTTGTGGAGCCTGAGTATCTTCCTAATTCAGAGGTCCTTGCTTTCAGCCGTGTTTATACCCCATGAAGTATTTACACCCCAGAAGTATGTACACTCTTCCACACGGGGGAGTGCAGAGGGGGGGTACGCCCTCTGCGGGGTCCAAGGGGCCTATCCCCCCAACTCGGGGCAAGTGGGCCCCCAGCAGGGGTTCGGGGGCGAAGCCCTTGAAGCAAAAATTGCCTTGTAAAAGTATATTGTAATTTCATTGTAAATCTGGACCGTTCATTATAAGGTCGCAGATCTAACGGTAGAGATTATGTTAGGGTTTTTTGCTCTAGAAGGCAACCCTCTTTTATGAGGGAAATGTATTGTTACTATGGATGATGGTGAATATTGTATTCTGAGAGAGGAGACTGTGAGAGAGAGAAGAGGAAGTTACAACGGGTTTTTTTATAGGTTGTATCCCTTCATTTGCTGGATAATAATAAAGGAAGGACCTGGAAATTTCTCTAGTGGACGTAGCCCACACTAGGTGAACCACGTAAATCTGTGTCTCTCTTGTATTGTGTGTCTTCTGTGTTTTGTTTCTGCATTTGTTTTATTTTATTGCTCCGTGGTCCTGTTTTTCTAACAATCTTTCTTTTCATCCCCCATGGGTTTTTGTTGATCTCGGTGCAACCGATCTTGGAATGGATCGATTGGTTCGAGTCCCAAATTCTTGTACCCAGATCTTGTTGGGGCCATGCATGAAGAAAAATAAATGAAGAGTAGATTGCTCTGATACCACTGATCCAGATTTAGGAGCGGGGCGAATTGATTAACAAACTAAATAAAATAAACACAAAGATATGAAGAATAACACAAATATCGAGTGAAGAATATATTCTATTGAATAATGAAATATGTTGAACGTGTAAAACTATAGAACTGAAACACTTTCTCGAATGGTGGTAGCTATCTCTGAGAAGAGATGTGGCTACTATGTGAATCCTTCTAAGAAGAATGAATTATAATGAGGCTCCAGAGGAATTTTTTATATTACTCATGAATTCCAAAACCCTAGACATCCAAAAACCTAACCCTAGGAGGTGAAACCTCAAAAGTTACATGGGTCCCTATGGGTAAGTTGGTACCTCAACTTCCTGGGGTCGTAACATTAGCATACAACCTTCGTTTTAGGCGTGTGATAACCCGTTGGAAATATATTTAAGAGAAATACACATTTCTTCATCAAAATCTTGCTTTGCCTACAGTTTGAGTGTGGAGAGCCAAAAAAACACTATTTAGGCCTCCAAAACGGCCCTGGAAGTACAACAAGATGTGCTAACATGAAAACATACAAAATAAGACAGTTGGATTAGGTGAGAGGCCACCAATATCCACTTGGAATATGTGTAGGTCTTCATACAACCCCATAAGTCTAGAATCCACAATTATAAAGAATTACAAAAGAACGTGCTTAAGAAAAAATGGACAAGAGGAGCCAATTAGAATAGGTGGGTGGCCACCAATAGCCAACTGGATCATGCACCAAGTGTCACCATATGTTCATAAAAAAATCGTCTGGCCAAAATGAAAAATGCCTATCTTTCTGAACTATATTTGTTTATACTATATTCAACCCCCCCCAAAAAAAAGAGAACATATACAACATAGTGCAATGCACCAACATTAAAACAACATTTCTCTACAACACATGCAAAATAATTCATTTCTCCCTAATTTTACACCTGCACCATATCCATAGCATCAATCAACTGCAAAACAAGATGAAAATACAAGGCAACAACATAGAAACACAAAATAGCAATCAAGACATAATTTTCCTTACAATGTAGAGGATTTCTTACAAACTAACACACATTTTTACAACCCCAAAATTAGAACTCTTGGAACTCACCACTTCCATCACTTGCAAATCCAGAACTAGTTCATCTCTTTGAACAACAACAAATGACATAGTAGATAAACCCATTAAGAAACCCCCCAAAAAGTATACAATACAACCTCAAAACAACACACCCTCTCTCTTTGCTCACCTTTGACTACCTTCGGATTACACAGTCTCTATAACATCCCCCAACCCACTTGACTTGCTTCTGGAAAATCCAACAACACAACAAATGCAGTTGCACTATGCACAAAGTAACATCTATCGAACAACAACCATACAAGCTATCAAATTGTTAAACAACTGAGGGGGGGCGGGGGGGTGAATCAGTTGTTACTGTGCTTAAACAATAATACCCATTTTAAATTCATTACAGAAAACTAAATGATGATCACAATAATTCAAGGAAGTAAGCAATAGAGTATCCAACATCAATCACACACATGAAGTATACAGAAACAGATATTCCTAAGGAAACCCATAAAGGGAGAACACCTCTTCTTATTTGAATGATAGGCAATATTTTTATGTTCTGTACATCATCTATCTTTGAGCATAAACTCAATGTGAGGATACCACCTTTCTTTTACAAGATGCAACTTGTTGAGACTACCAACTCTTTGTTTTCTCTAACACCCATTAGATGGAAGCACCAACTCCCTGAGTGTTCCAGCACCAACTAGATGGAAGCACCAACTTCCAGTCACACAGGCACCAACTTGTACAACATAGATCAATAGTTCTCCCTTGCACCACCATGCCACCCTGGTTTTTCTGGTTGCAACCAGATGGAAGCTACAACTCCTTGTGTTCAAGAACCCACTTGAAACTCTAAGGAAAACAGTCCTCCCTAGCACCACCCTACTACCCTGAAACGTAAATCTTTGCTTTCTGAAATTTATTACAGTATTACAGTATTTATCAATGGCTTACCAATCTCATCATTGTTCGGCTACACTGCTATGCTCTTCCTGCATCAGTTTGTTCCTGCTCGCATCTTCTTGCACTTAAGTTCTCGTATAGTTTGTTGTTTTCACCATTTCTTCTTTGTCCAACTTATGTTCTTCATCTCTGCATCTTTCACAGTCTGTTATTGCTTTCTTCTTGATCACATATAATTCAACTTGTTTTATCGAGAAACAATAACCTGCCTATGTCACAAAAGTTTTCCTTTATCCCTTCTCTCATCATCCGTTACACTCCAAATCTCCAATGCCCGAGTCGGGAATCTCAAACTGTTCAAGAAAAATAATTCCAGTGCCCTAGAACAATGATTCAGTTAGTGTAACTGAATCGTAACTGATCAAGAAAACAAGAAGTGAATCAATAAACCTTCGATTAGATTGTCTACTTAATCTACGTCATTGGATTATACACATAAAGGCTTTTTGATCCACAAGTCCTCATGAAATTTACATGCACGAAGTAGCACCTAGGGTAGCGTTCCTCTCCACATGACCATTGGTTGTGACCTTGGGCGATGGTCTCTCGTGACCACGTGATTGCAGGCACAAGATCTTTTCTCGCTAGCCCCCTGTCACATGGGACCTCGGGCTATGTCCTTGCATAAGCGAACGATTTTGGGTGCATCAAAGAGTGGTTTGGGATCAACCTCTTTTCTCCCTACAATCCACCTCTAGCTACCATGTACCCTTTCTCCAGAACTATGGTTTCAATTGCGGCTAGCCCTTAACTTTTTAAAGTTCACGCACCTTCAATCCCTGCAATGTGATGGGACTGTCAATCTCATGATATTGATGGTGCTCCTAAACGAATGGTTCAGATTTGTTCTTTCACGATCTACGGATCAGATCCAACCTCCCTAAATCAATGGCTATGATTTATTTCATGATCCGAGATTCAGGAGTTTCAAATCTCAAACCCTGTTTTCTTTCATATGCCAATCTTCCGGAGTCGATGATCCATGGACACCTGTCCTTCAAAATCGATGGCTCTGCCTCCACTTCGAGAATTTGACCTTTCAACCAGATCAATGATTTTGCATCCCCTTTATCGATCAACAGTCGAGATATCCTTTGGGTCTCCGGACTTCTGAAATCTCAAATCTCAATCTTATGCTCTGGATCAGACGACCCATATTCACTTCGGACGATCCAACACTTGAGATCTTCTTCAAACGATCTGACGACTGAGATCTTCGGATGATCCAGTGGTCGATAATTTATTTCGGCTCTCCATACTTCGAGGATTTCAAATCTCAAACTGACGCTCTGGATCAGACCGCCCAAATTCACTTTGGATGATCTGACGCTTGATATCTTCTTCGGATGATCTGACGACTGAGATTTACTTCAGATGATCTAAAAATCGAGAATGTATTTTGTCTCTCCGACTCTTTGGGCTTCAGGGATTTCAAATCTCAAACTGAATTCTTGAAATAATATTTTTCTGGAGCGTAACCTCCTCACATCTTTAGACCCGAAATGAATGACGTTTGTTGGATCAAGATCTTAGATCAACATATCAATCTTTCTGTGATGCAACTTTGCTTTGGATTAAATCCAATGACTCTCCATCTTTGCTTATCCTATCCTTCCATTTAATTCAATCTGACGGCTGACAGAAATTCAGGTGATCGAGATCTCAGATTCCATCCCTTGTTTATCATGTCCTTCCACTTAAGGTGATCCAACGGTCATCGTATTTTCTCCATATCTGATGGTCGTTATTCATTTCATATTTTCGGGCTTCGGGTAATTTGACTTTCAAGTTGCCAATTCTTTCGAAGTGAGATTCCCTGAATAGTAACCTCCTCGCAAATTTTGACGTGAACCAAATGTTGTTCGTCGATCATATTCTTAGATCGATGGCTCGATCTATATTCGGTGCTTCTCTTATAGCTTATCCTATCCTTTCACTTAAAAGTGATCCAACGGTTGTGAAGACACTCAAAGCAGATCAACGATCAAGGAAAGTTGTGGAACCACAACTTGCGAGTGATTTAACTCATCACCACAACTCTGCAATTTGAAGTTGTGCATTGTTGGTGAGTTAACCACAATCATCGATCTTTGGGTTTATGAGATCTGGCAATATAGACCAATTGTAGGACTAGAACTAGCGAGTTGTTTAATTCTTCTTTCGCTCTCCGCAATTCATCGATGTCATTGATCTGGCTTGTAGATACGATGGTCACGATCCTCCAATGGTCCTCAAGAACATGGTCACTCATATGAACAACGTCTATAATATTAGATGATCAACACAGTCAATTTATTGATCGAACGACTACTGAGACTTCTCACCCTGAGCTTACGCTTTTCCTTCCGAGATTTGATCTCTGCATATTGTTTGCTTCTCCTCCTGAGCTTATGATTTTATTTTTCGCCATCGTCGTTTTTGTTCTTTACATCAATGAAAAGCACACTCTTCCTTTAAAAACATGCCAACAATATCCCCCTTTGGCATTGATGGCAACCCTGAAAGGCTGCACTATTCTTCGTAGACCTCCAACTGTAGCATCTAGACCAAACCTTTTCTCCCCCTTTGACATCAATGTCCAAGAAAACATGCTCCCCTTGAGACGTTGCAGTACTTTTCAGAGGTATCAGATATTGATGGGTGTTATATATGCCCTAAAAACATAGTAAAAACCTCAATCAAATTGTCAACCTGGGGTAAGTAAACTTAGAGTTGTAGAAAAATATGTGCCAAAGGTAGAAGGGCTAGTAGGAGTACAGTCTAACTAAGGAATTCAACTATCTAAGGCTAATCTACTCAAGCAAAACTATCTAATGAGCAAACGCTACTAAGCAAAATGAAACTAGGTAACCTAAGTACTTTTGGGCCAAGGGTCGATGGATAGTTCCTAGGAAAGCAAATGAAAACTCTATGTAAAGCAAACTAGTTTAACGATAAGAAAAACTACTAAGCATAATAAGCAAATGACAAAAGCAAACTTCTTTAACTTGCCAACCTACTTTCAATGAGCAACTACCCTGTGAAAGAAAATAAATAAGCAAGTAAGCAAAAGCACCTATCTAACCTGTTAAAGAAATTAGACAAGTAAGAAGAGACACCTAACTAACCTACTAAAGAAAAAGACAAGTAAGCAAAGGCACCTAACTAACCTACTAAAGCCAAAGACAAGTAAGCAAAGGAAACTAACTACTGCAAGTAAAACTTCTCATTGAACAACTATCTAACCTAAGAGGCAAGTGAACTAAATGCCTAATGCAAAACTATTTCTAATGCATGAAAGGAAATCTAAATGCTCAATGCAATGCATGAAAGAAAATCTATTCTATTGAAAGAAATGAAGATTAACAACTAATTCTTATTCTATGTTAAGCAAACTACTATCTAATCTATCAAAGCAAAGTCTATCTATCCTACAACAACAATAAGACTATCTTCTAAACTATGAAAGCAAGGAGGCTATCTTATAATCTATGAAATTCAGATGCATTATATACTAATATAAGAAAACTAATAACCAAATTCAATCATTAACTAAAAACTAGAATTGCAATCTAGTTCTAGGAAGGAAATTGCATAAAATAAAACTATTTTATATCTATTTTAACAATTCAAATTGCAAGAAGGAAAATGCTTAAAAACATAAATTAAAACATGGTTCTAGCATATGGTAAGTAAAATAATGAACAACTACTCAAGCAAAATCTAAATAACAATTAAATAGGCAATCTACAAATAAAAACTTGAAACTAACCCTATCCATCCACCGAAGCCTCGGTTAAAGAAAGCATGAAATAAAAATATGTTCTACTCTGTTTTAACTTATATTTTAAATTTGATTTTAAAAGCATAAATAAAATTCAATCTAACATTTAATTGCACACAGAGTTAGTGTATGAGTTTGCAAAATCGTTCCTAATTATAAAATCAATGCATATTAAAAAAAACCTTCACATTAACCTGCAAAAAGGAACTTACACAGTCAAGCTATAACAAGAAATTATTATGATAAAGAAATAAAATAAAAATTCATGTACAAAAATGATAAAAATACATCTAAGCTATAAAATGCATAATTAAACTAAAGAAGAGTTACCAGACTACTGGTGGCCCTCCCAACAACTTGTGGTCACTCCCTAAAATCACACCACGAGCTCAGCAAAATGAATCCACCATTAAAACGCAGAAACACAGTTCTTGCATAATTTTGGCAATGTAAAATATCAAAACAGAGTAAAAATGTATTTCTACCTATCACATTGATGTATATGATGCTTAGATTATGTCTGACCACCTCGGTGGTATTTATAATGTTTACAAGCTAAGTGGTTGACCACAGGAGCTTCAGACCACTTCTAAAATTGGAAAATTTCATTAACGGTGCCCTAACTACCGAAACAAAGCTACCCAATAATCGCCCACCATAGTGACCCAAAATTGAGTTGTCAAGAGTTCAGTAGTTGGAGGGGATAAGCACGAGAAAAACCCATGTTTCTGATTTTCCCATCACTGGATGGCAATGCCATAACCACCAAGTCACCCTAAGTTTTTGTTTAGGAAGAGGTGTTGGACGGAGTGACGAATCGAGTGCCGGAACAAGTGCTAGAAGGAGTGTTGAATCAAGTGCCGGAACTAGAAATGTAGTGCATTTTTTTCCTGTAACACCATAAAAACATGAATTAGCTCTTGGAAATCATAGAATATGTTTAATTATACTCGATATAATAATTAAACATGACTTATGCATACCTTATGTCGATCATACCGTTTTATCATGAAATTCTTCAAAAATCTCCTTCAAAAGATGAAAAACACATATATACATTCGGCAAAAGTGTATAATAACTGTCATAGAATTGATCATATATCGGGCCCAACATTACCCCCACACCTAAGATTTTGCAGGTCCCACTGCAAAAAAAAAAGAAATTGCCCTTTATGACTAAACTTGCGAAGGATGGGGTGGATTAACTTTAGAAGCTTCTCCCTCTTCCCCGAGGGATTTTGACTTAGGATTTCCATGGTGTTTCAATTGCATCCAGAGACTATTATTGGTGGCAGTTATTATCATCAACCTAACGTTGTAGAGAATTCATCTTGGGTTGATGACATGAAAGGAATACTTGAGATGTATATTATACCCTTGATCCTTTAAACCATGCAAAACAACAATTTTACCTCTGCAAAATTAGTTCCAAAAGTTACTTTCCATAAGCGCAACAATTTTGGCCTAGCGAACTTGTGAACAATAGGTATCCAAGTGAAACCTGTAACTACAATATAGTAATACCCATGTAAAACCCGAGAGAGGTTTTTTTTTTTAATATGTCCTTGACAAAAACCTCTCTTGTTTTTCAAAAATTCATTTTCAGTTGTTAGGAAAACATGCCAAGAAAACATGACTAAAACAGGAAAAACAAAGTGTTTTATTTCCTGAAAAAATAGGCCTCTAAGAGAATTGAATATATCCAAAAAAATAATGTATATTTAGAAATTGAGAGAGGTTATTGTTTTATAATATGTCATTGATAAAAACCTCTCTTGGTTTTCAAAAATTCATTCCCTGTTATTAGGAAAACACAAAAAGAAAATATGACTATAACAGGAAAAAAACAAAGTGTTTTATTTTCTGAAAGCATAGGCCTCTAAGATGATAGAATATATCCCAAACCATAAATTATATTCAAAAACTGAGAGACATTATTGTATTTTGGTATGTTATGAACAAAAACCTCCTCCGGGTTTAAAAATTACTTTCCCATTTGTTCAGAATCCCAGCTTGAAGTTGGTTACTCAAAACTTGCAGAAGCGCAACGTGCTCTTAGTAGAAACGCAATGTGGTCTTTGATGGGAATTTTGGAGGCCTTCCAAGAGGAATTTTGGGCTGAAAGTGGTATGGGTGGAAATTTTATGATGTCTTCTACACAATGGAACCATCAAGAACTGCAAATGCCTTCTCCAAACCTTTGAAAAACTGACTTTGAGTCAAGTTTTCCAAATGTACAGAAACCCTCCTATAGTGACTGTATTTGGGGGATTTATCTCAAACAATAACACCTGTGCATAAACTGAAGGAGGTTTTTGTTTCTTGGTCTATTATTGACAAAAAAATATTTCACTTTTTTCAAATTCATCCTCCTTAATTCAGAAACCAATTTTGAAGTAAATCTTTGACCAAGACAATCATTTGAAAATTGATGACAAGGAATGATGACATGACCATGATGAAAATTTATGACTTTGGATGAGTGGAGGGAGTAGTAAGGAAACCTAGGCACACCAATGACCATTTTACAACCAAGATATGTCAAATTATATTTGAGAATTTTATTTTGAAAATATAACAATTTGACCTAATAACCCTATCAATCACATGAAAGAGAAAACTTGATCCCAAGACATTGTAAAAAGACAGTATGACAGAATTTTGACAGAAATCCTACTTCCTCTTCTCATGGGTTTGCTATACAAATGGGCAATGCTTAGCATTTTTAGCTCAGGAAAAACCCCCCCAGACTGAAGATATGGCATGTCCTCGTGCCATGAATTATCAATAGGCTTCTTGGTCTTTTTTCCCGATGAGGCTATAGGGGTATCAACAAGTTTCTTGGACTTTTGGTTCGGTAAAGGAATAGCTTGAGAATGAGGGTTTAGGTGGAGTAACATTCCCTAGATCAAGAGTCTTCTTGATAGCCTTGATTGTAAGATGGGGGTTTTCAAATTGGTAAATAAACTCATCCCACGCTTTCTCCTATTTTTCCAACTCGGCTAAGATAAGTAGTTTAATAAGGTCATGGTAAAATAGGTTATTATGGAGATTGGTTACATCCTTCCTCACTTGGGAAGACATCTTCTCAAGACTCTTTAAGAAGTAAAAGGGAAAGTTACAATGGATTATGGAACTGAAAGTGATCTAATAATCGAAATTGACAAGCTTTTAAAGACAAAATATCTACCTTCACATGTAATTAATCTGGTGATGACTATGAGAGGGTTTATTAGATCTTATTTTATCCACTCCTTGGAGTATCTCATAGCTCCAGAGATGTTTTGAAACTCAGTTTTGAAAACCTTGTTATAGCTTGCTCTTGGAAACTGGTGGTGTTTAAATCAATGGTATCCAACTCTTGGGAGCCTTGTGGCTGAGGCAATTGATTCCTCAGAGGCCACGAACATAGTGAATAGGAGTTGAGGTAGGCTAAGAGTGTTCTATTGTTGTTGATTTTTCTATCATGCTCACTCAATCCACTTGCATAGAACATGGAATGCCAAACCTACAATGAACGGCCTGTAAAAAAAAATGTAATGTCAAACCTACAATGAACAGCCTGTAACAAAAATAAACTAACATAGTGGCCTGTTAAGGACATATACAACAATTTATAGCACACAAGAGTTTAGGACTTCAAGATAAAATGATTGTTGATGTAATAACCTGTATCATGAAAATAATACAAATTGTTTGCAAATATTTACTTCTTTAGGCAATGATCATTTGTTAACTCATGAACCCCTCCCCCACACCTAAGTATTGTCACACCTCACAATCAAAAGTATAGGAAACCAGTCAGTATCCCCCAATAGCCGAAGATTTATAGTATGTCAAGTGTAAAGAAAAATTTTTACAGATTAGTCTGACGAGACGGTCAGAAGATGGCCCCACCTATAGGATAAGAGATCCTATATATAGATAAGAAGAGGTAGGCAAGAGAGTTTCAAGATAGTCTCAGAGTTAGTTCCCAATGGAAATTTTATGGAGTTCATTAACCTTAGCTTAACCATACATACTAGATGTCAGCTTTGTCTGCAATTAATGTCGTACATCAGGACAAGTTTAAATTTATTATTTATTTTTGGCAGATTACCATCCTCGCTAGGTAGAATGTCCCGCTGCCAGCAAGCCTATTCAGTACTCCAGCAGGTTTACCTAGTCATACCACAGGTCGGTACCCACTGCCAGCAAACTTGTTCAGTATCCCAGCGGGTTATCCTCTTAAACCCTTAGAGACTGACCCTCCATCCTTTAAGATTTTAGTATAAGATTGCTTATGCAAGAAGATGGGGGAAAAACTCTGAAAACAACTTTTTCTTTCTCTTTTTTTTTAAATTGGGATGGTATTTATGTTAGAGGATGACTTTTCGTTATATTACTTAGTGATTGTCCCGATGTAAGGGATAATTAAGAGGACGTGGCCTATCTAAAGATATGATATAATCAAGTTATTTAGTGTGTAGTGGATGGTACCATTGAGAAAGAACAAAAAGGTATCTCTAGGCTCAACTTACTTTCTTCTTTTGTAAGTTATTGTGATGTTTCCATGACTAACCGCTAATTAGACCTCCTTGTTACTCTTTGAAAAAGACACTTGACTCACTTACTCAGGTTTCTTAGAAAAACTGTACGAGAGACCTATAGGTTTGATATTTATGGTATCACTTCCTTATACAGTGGTGAAGAGTTTCAAGAGCAACTTCTATTTAAAATGCCTTGAGAAAAAGAAGATGAGAGTCTTTGCAAAAATATGTCTAATTAAAACAAGTCATTATTCATTTGATTCTTAGCAGACAACAAGGTTCAAGTATAACAATGTTTCGAAGATGAATCCTTCTTTTATATTTCCTTGAAACTATCTACTCCTGGTGGAATAAATACCTACATAAGTCTCTAGAAAAAAACACACTCTAAAATATCAAAGACTAATGAGATCAAGTCACTGGAATATGTATCTCATAGTTATTTTATTAAAAGAAAATGTAAAATGAGGTTGCATTAGACTCTATGCTAAACTAACAACATGCAACTTTTATTTACTATCCTACCCTACCTAAAAAGAAAGGGAAAATATTTATTCAAGTGTAAGAACTCTTCCAATGTAACCATGTGTGCAGCAAGACAAGAAACATACTCATATTCATGTATGAAAAATTTACCGCAGTGATTACCTGGATATGAAGAACCAAACAACCTACTTGTTTGGGCCTCAGAAGGTGTTGAAGAAGAGAATAGTATTGTGGCCTGATGACCTCTTGAAACCAAATTTCAATGTAATCTTGATGTTTATAAGCAATAATTTATATGCTCTCCTTCATCATGCTATGCAGATCCTCTTCTTTTGGATGATTGATTTCTAAAGTACATAAAGGATCTGCTGAGATGGATGTTGAGAACTCCTCAATCTCAAGTCTTAATGATTTGTCTCTACTAGGTGTAGTCCATAATTTCTCAGTTTCCTTCGCATTTTGGAAAGGAAAATCATTTTGTAGCTCATAGGACCTTGATTCTTCTAATATTTCCGGAGAGGTAGATAAGTTCTTGACTATTGTCAAGATGTGTTCTTCCTGAAAAGAAGAGATCCCAGTTGTTGCTAGGATTTGAGAGAGTTCTTCCAAACTGATCACCTACGAATTCATCTTGTCATTTGATAAAACTTGGTTCACACAAAGATGATGTCCGCAAAATTAGGTTCTCCTGATGGTGGTAAAAAAACAAAGGTTGTATTGTTTGGTTCTACGGAAGGCTCGAGTGGTCTTGCCTCTTGTCCCACTATTACTGATGCTTCAATTTCTTATTCTATAGTGCTCCCTGTTTTAGTCTCTTTTAGAGACTTCTTTAGCTCTTTGGGTTTAGCTAGCTCCTATTTTTTGGTATTGGTCTGCAGAGCTTATGAGTGGAATGTTCCTTCCCCAAAAAAAGTCAGAAGGAACCTTGGTTAAAAGGTCTGATTTAGATTTAATGTATCTACCTTTTGGATCTCTAGGTCTATTCATGAAGGAAAGCAAAAAGAAAAACTACCATTGGGTTTGGGGGAACCTACTATAGCATATGTGCAGGTTCTTACCTCTTGTCTTAAAGTCCCCCCACCACCAATATAATGCTAAGTTCCAAGAATGATCTATTTCCTAACTACTTCTTACCTTGAGACAACTCCCCAGCAACGGCGCCAGAAATGATGGGTGTTATATATGCACTAAAAACACAGTAAAAACCCTCAATTAAATTGTCAACCCGGGATAAGTAAACTTAGAGTTGTATCAAAATATATGCCAAAGGTAGAAGGGATGGTAGGAGTACAATATAAATAAGGAAGGCAACTATCTAAGGCTAATCTACTCAAGCAAAACTATCTAATGAGAAAACCCTACTAAGAAAAATGAAACGAGGTAACCTAAGTACTTTTAGGCCAAGGGTCAATGGATAGTTCCTAGGAAAGAAAATGAAAACTCTATGTAAAGAAAAATATTTTAACGATAAGCAAAACTACTAAGCATAATAAGCAAATGACAAAAGAAAACTTCTTTAACTTGCCAACCTACATTCAATGAGCAACTACCTTGTGAAAGAAAATAAATAAGCAAGTAAGCAAAAGCACCTATCTAACCTATTAAAGCAAATAGACAAGTAAGCAAAGACACCTAACTAACCTACTAAAGCAAAATACAAGTAAGCAAAGGCACCTAACTAACTTACTAAAGAAAAAGACAAGTAAGCAAAGGCAACTAATTACTGCAAGTAAAACTTCTCATTGAACAACTATCTAGCCTAAGAGGCAAGTGAACTAAATGCCTAATGCAAAACTATTTCTAATGCGTGAAAGGAAATCTAAATGCTCAATGCAATGCATGAAAGGAAATATATTCTATTGAAAGAAATCAAGATTAACAACTAATTCTTATTCTATGTTAAGCAAACTACTATCTAATCTATCAAAGCAAAGTCTATCTATCCTACAACAGCAATAAGAGTATCTTATAAACTATGAAAGTAAGGAGACTATCTTCTAATCTATGAAATTCACATGCATTTTATACTAATATAAGAAAACTAATAACTAAATTCAATCATTAACTAAAAAATGGAATTGCAATCTAGTTCTAGAAAAGAAATTGCATAAAATAAAACTATGCTATATCTATTTTAACAATTCAAATTGCAAGAAGGAAAATGCTTAAAAACATAAATTAAAACATGGTTCTAGCATATGGAAAGTAAAATAATGAACAACTGCTCAAGCAAAATCTAAATAACAATTAAATAGGCAATCTACAAATAAAAACTTGAAACTAACCCTATCCATCCACCGAAGCCTTGGTTAAAGAAAGCATGAAATAAAAATCTGTTCTACTCTGTTTTAACTTCTATTTTAAATTTGATTTTAAAAGCATAAATAAAATTCCATCTAACATTTAATTGCACACAGAGTTAGTGTATGAGTTTGAAAACTCGTTCCTAATTATAAAATCAATGCATATTAAAAAAAACCTTCATACTAACCTACAAAGAACTTACACAGTCAAGCTATAACAAGAAATTATTATGATAAAGAAATAAAATAAAAATTCATGTGCAAACATGAGAAAAATACATCTAAGCTATAAAATGCATAAATAAACTAATGAAGAGTTACCATACTACTAGTGCCCCCCCCCAACAAGTCGTGGTCACTCCCTAAAATCACACCATGAGCTCAACAAAAGGAATCCACCATTAAAATGCAGAAACACAGTTCTTGCATAATTCTGGCAATGTAAAATATCAAAACAGAGTAAAAATGTATTTCTAGATATCACACTGATGTATATGATGCTAACTTATGTATGACCACTTCAGTGGTATTTATAATGTTTACAGGCTAAGTGGTCGATCACAAGAGGTTCAAACCACTTCTAAAATTGGAAAATTTCATTAATGGTACCCTAACTGTCGAAACAGAGCTACCCAATAATCACCCACCATAACAACCCAAAATTGAGTTGTCAAGAGTTCAATAGCTAGAGGGGATAAGCACGAGAAAAACCCACATTTCCAATTTTCCCATCATTGTACGCCAATTCCATAACCACCAAGTCACCCTACGTTTTTGTTCAGGAAGAGGTGGTGGACGTAGTGCCGGAACGAGTGCTAGAAGGAGTGTTGGATCAAGTGCTGAAACTAGAAATGTAGTGCGTTTTTGCCCTGTAACACCAGAAAAACGTGAATTAGCTCTTGGAAATCATAGAACATGATGAATTATACTCGATACAATCATTAAACATGAATTATACGTACCTTATGTCGATCATATCGTTTTATCATGAAATTCTTCAAAAAGCTCCTTCAAAAGATGAAAAAAACATATATACATTCGGGAAAAGTGTATAATAACTGTCATAGAATTGATCATATCTCGGGCCCAACATATATTCAACCAACACATACTCCCCTTGACAGGATGGACTCTCTTAGGTGAGAGAAGGGATGACACCCAACTTCTGACGAAGATATTCAAATGGTGTCTTATCTAGGGGTTTAGTAAAGATGTTTGCAATTTGTTTTGTGGAAGGAATATAATTCAGCTGAACAATTATGTTTGTAACCTGCTCTTAGAGAAAATGATACTTTATTGGTATATTCTTCGTATTTGAATGGAGAACGAGATTCTTCGAGACACTAATGGCACTGGTGTTATCATAGTGAAGTGGAATGGGATCAGTATAAGTTACCTTCAAATCTTCAAGAGTTTGTATCATCCATAAGATCTGAGTGCAACAAGTAGCAACAACAATGTACTCTGCCTTTGTAGTTGGTAATGAAATAGCTCCCTGCTTCTTACTAAACCATGCTACTAATGAATCACCTAAGAAGAATGCACCTCCACTGGTGCTCTTTCTCTCATCCAAACAGTTTGACCAATCAACATCTGAATATGCAGTTAATTGAAAGTTCTGATTTTTAGGATACTAGAGACCATAAGTCATTGTACCCTTCAAATATTTGAATATCCTTTTGACAATTGCTAAATGACTTTGTTTAGGAGCAGACTGAAAACAACCTACCATTCCAATAACTTACATTATATTAGGACGGGATGATGTGACATACAGAAGACTGCCTGTCATTGATCGATATGTTCTTTGTTCAACATCAAGTGAAATATCATTTTTACTGAGCTTGCAACCAACCACCATAGGTGTGCTCACAGGTGTAGAATCTTCCATTTGAAACCTCTTTAACATCTCTTTCAAATAATTTTCTTGAGAGATAAATATCCCTGCAGAACTCTAATTGATTTGTAAACCAAGAAAATATGACAGTTCTCCTATCATGGACATCTCAAACTCATTTTGCATTGAATTAACAAACCACTGAACTGAAGGGTCATTAGTGCATATAAAAATAATGTCATCTACATAAACCAAAACAACTAATAAATCATCACCTTCAGACTTAATGTATAGATTACTATCAACAATACCTTTCTTGAACCCTTTGTCCTGTAGAAATTTGTCTAGTCTATAAGACCAAGCTTGTGGTGCCTATTTTACTCCATATAATTCCTTTTTCAACTTACATACATAGTCAAGATTATCTGTCAATGAAAATCCTTCAGGTTTCTCCACATATACATCTTCTTTGAGATCTCCATTAAGAAATGCTGACTTAACATCCATCTGATATACTTTACAGTTCTTATGACATGCATAGGCAAGAAACATTCGGATGGCTTCCAATCTTTCCACTGGTGCAAAGGTTTCATCAAAATCATGTCCTTCAACTTGTGCATAGCCCTTATAGACTAGTATTTCTTTGTTCCTGACAATTTTTCCCTGCTCATTCAATTTAATCTTAAAGACCCATTTGGAACCTATGACATTTTTACCTTCAGGTCTAGGAACCATCTCCCAAGTATTGTTTTTCTCAATCTAGTCAAGTTCATAATTCATGTCTTTAACCCAATGGCCATCTTCGTTGGATTCATTAAAGTTCTTGGATTCCACCATGGATATGATGGCTATATGTGATTGTTCAGTGTCTTTGATTATCCTTCTCCTGGTTTGTACACCTTTGTCTTTCTCACCAATTATCTGACTTGTAGGATGATTCTTTTGAGTAATTCTGAAGGAAGGATTTGACGTTGTCTCCTAATTTTAGTCTTCCTGAGTATTTGTATCGTCATCTAACTCAGAGTCTTCTTTTTTTTATTCTTGGACCTGTTCATCTTCATCTTCAGTTGTGTCCTTTGTAGCAGACTCAACATTTCTCACCTCTCTTACTAGGACTCCTTCATCAAACTTTAAGTCAATGCAATCAACTAATTTAGACAATCTTTTATTAAAGCATCTATATCGTTTACTATTGGTAGCATATCCTAAGAATATGCCTTCATCAGCCCTGTCATCATACTTGCCAAGGTTTTCATTATTATTCTTTATGTAGCACTTACTCCCAAAGACTTTGAAGTGTTTGATTGAAGCAGGTCTTCCATACCACAATTCATAAGGTGTCTTTATCACTGTGTGTTCTAAGGTGAGATTCATTAAGAATATGGATTGTTGTGTGTATTGCTTCTACCCAGTAGGTTTGACCAATGTTCTTCTCATTCATCATTGACCTAGCCATTTGCTGAACTGTTTTGTTTTTCCTCTCAACTACTCCATTTTGTTGCGGAGTTCCTCACATTGTTTATTCTCTCTTGATCCCATGTTTATCACAGAATTCCTTGAAATGACTTGACATAAATTATCCTCCTTTGTCTAATCTTACTGCCTTTAACTTGTTTCCTATTTGATTCTCAGTTAAATCCTTAAAAATTTTAAATTTCTCAAATGCTTCAGCTTTTTCTTTGAGAAAAGAAACCCAAGTGAGTCTGGAGTAATCATCAATGATCATCATGAAGTAGTTTTCCTTCCCCGTTCCTTCTTCTCTTGATAGTCCACATAAATCCATATGAACTAATTGGAGTGGTTTCTTTGTTGAAGTAGATCTCTTGGATTTAAACTGTCCTGGTTAGCTTTCCTACTTGGCAAGGTTTACACACAGAATCTTGTGGCTTTGATATTCTTTGAATATATTTTACTGCCTCGAGATTTTTTAGCTTGATTAAGTGGTAAAAGTTTAAATGTCCAACTCTTATATTCCATAACCATCTTTCATCATGTTTTCTTAGATGACACTCTTCTCTATCTTCTTTCAGCACATATACATTATTATTTGTCCTTATGCCTTTAGCCACCACTTGTCCTGAGTTTACAGACTTTATATTACAATCTTTAGAAGTGAACACCACTTCACATCCTCTTTCACACATTTGACTTACACTGAGCAAATTGTGTTTCATCCCATCTACAAGAAGAACATCCTGGGCTTTTCCTTTACCATTACTCAAACTCACCATCCATTTACCCTTGATTTTACCTTGCTCATCATTTCCAAAGGTCACATTTCCTGTTTTTCTTTTACTTATAGACAGAAACTTATCCTTGTATCCAATCATGTGCTTGGAACATACACTGTCTATATACCAAGGGTCTATGTTTTTGAGCTGAAAGTACTAGACCACATTTTTCACTATCTTTCTTTTTCCATGTGTTGGTATTTATAGCTAAGGGTTTTATCCTTGGATCTACTTTGTAATATTTTAGATGGCAGTTTGCAGCTTTGTGGCCGAAGTTATGACAATTATAACATTCGAGCTCATTGTTCAATAGGTCAAAGTGATTGGTGAAACTTTTTATACTCATTGGTTGTTTAGTTCTATGTTGCAAAGATTGTTTATTTCTTGATCTCCTCAGTTGCATGTCTCTAAACTTAATTTGACAATTTGCAATCTTATGACCAAAATTAGAGCAGTAAAAATAGTAACCATGGAAGAAATGTTCGTACCTGAGGGATGGCCTTTTTCTGGCATTCGTTGCTCCATATTTTGATATCTTTGTTTTTTATCAAGGATCATCTTGTCTTTATTATCTTTTGGTGGCAGAGTACTCACATGGTCTGATTGTCTGCTGACTTGAAACTTGATCATATTTTCTGGCTCTTTGCTTTTTGGTTGTTTAATTCTTGAACCACTTACATAACCTAACCCAGTCTTCAACAAAGGAGATCTTTGTTTGCTCAGAATGTCATTGAGTTTTGTTGAGGCTTTAAATCTTGGAAGATTTTGGAGATACAATGCTTTAAACTTCTCCATCTCTTTTATGGTTTTTACTACCTCTTCTTCCAAGGCTTTACATCTTGCCTTATTCTCTGATAACTTTTGTTTTGGAATGTCCTCTATTTTCTTTGTTTCTTATAATTCCACTTTTATCAAGGAAAAGTCTTCATCAGGTTTTTTACTGTATTTCTCAAATTGTATCAGCAATTGTTTTTTTTTTTCTTCTTAAATCTGAGTCTATCAATTTCTTCTAGGGCATTGATCAGTTCTCCTTCCAAGTCAACCACAAATTCTTCATCATTAACATTACTTCTTGTGATTTTATTATCATAATCCTCTTCTTCCATAAGCATAAAGTCATTAACCTTATCTTCACAAGAAGAGTCACTATTTGTGTCTCCTGAAGAGTCATCATTGTTTACACATAAACTTTTCTTTTTACCAAATCTCTTGGATTTGTACTTCTCTTCACCTTCAGAGTTTTGGTCTTTCTTCTTGTGTGGACACTTAGATGCAAAGCAACCTATATTTCCACAGTTAAAAAATTTGAAGGGAAGCTTTCCTTGGTACTTTCCTGATCCTTTCTCTAGTCTTCTCACAAATTTTTCTTTAATTTCATCAGGCTCAGAATCCTCATTCTTATCTTCTTTAAATGATGCTTATCTAGAGGCGAGTTTATCTTTACCTATCATCATATCATAAGTAATTAGAGTTCCTAGGAGTTGTTCAATAGGAAGAGCTTTTAGATAATTAAGTTCTTATATAGCAAAGACCTTTGGGTTGAACCTATCTGGCAGAGATCTCAAAAGTTTCTGAACTAAAGAGACTTCCTCAATTTTTTCACCAAGTCCTTTCATTGCATTTTCTAGTTCTTCAACTCTTAGAAAGTACTTCCCAATAGTTTCATCCTCATTCATCTTTAGTTGTTCAAATTGTATTCTGTAGGTTTGAAGCTTGGCACCCTTTACCTTCTCATTACCTTCATAACTGCTAATGAGTTTTTCCCATATTTCTTTTGGCAGATTCTAAGTACATAACTTTTACAAATTCTGCTTCTGCAAGCCCACTCAAAATAACATTCATGACCTTAGCGTTGAAGCTGAATTCTAGCTTGTCATCCTTAGAAGCTAGTACAACTAGCTTCACATAACCAATCTCTACCACATCCTAGACATACGCACCTAAAGCCATTATGTATGTTCTCATCCTAACTTTCTAGAAGGCAAAGATTGTTCCATTGAACAGAGGGGGCCTTATTGGTTGAAGTTCCTTCATGACTATTCATGTTTAAGCTCTAGGATCTACCCTTATATAAAAGGAACCTGCTCTAATACCAATTGTTAGACA
>ML819089.1:62363-80519 GCA_009831015.1 Picea engelmannii | reverse complement strand
TATTATTTTACCCTAAGTTCTTTGGAAGGACGAGTGACTTCCAAATGTGAAGGAATGAGCTTCATGGGTGACAAGTGTCAACCCATGTGCATGCAGTTAAAACTGCCGACGCAAGCCGTGTTGGGGGTTCCGCTCCCATTCCCTCGAACTGCTACGTAGGTTCCTCCTCGATTCGACCGGGGGACTGTCTGAGGGTGAATGGGTCGAACCTTTGCAGAGATACCCTAGTGCATCTTTTGAACCGTACATTCTGTTATGAACCGTCAAGCCTGTGAGTGGAATCTCTGTACACCTGGTAAAATCCCGAAACCGAACCCGTGAGTCTATTTCGTGATTGCTGAGCCTGTTTGGGAAGCCCGTGTTTGTTTCTCAGTTGGATGTTGTGGCCATGCAGTGCTGGACTGCGCGTGGCTTACTGGCCAGTGTGAACTTGTGCTTATCTTTGTGTGTAACCTCTCTCCAGGTGAGGGAGGTGATTGTGGTTTGAAGAGGCAGGTTGTCAGGCCTGCGAGCAACTCTTTCCAGGTGAAAGAGTTCGCTGGGAAGTGTTTTCTTCTAGAGAGTGTCCAGCACCAGCTACGGGCTCTGAGACTTCCTGATCCGGCCTGTTGTCGAGACCCAGAAGGGGAGGTTAGCACCGATGGACTGTGCGTGTGAAGGTGTATACTCCCGGGCGGAACAGGCATGTGGGGAATGAGGGTCTAGTAGTAGTGGGCGTAAGATGGCATCTTTGGGAAGGATCCTTCCAGATACTTTTGTGTTGTCTTCCTTGTAACCTCAGCCTAGCCTAGGATTCCTTGCCTTGGGTGGGGTGGAGCTCGGTCCCAGCTCGGGGGTGACCCACTGTTGAGCTGATGAACAGTGTGGTCTAAGGCTGGGAGGTTCGTGGAAGGCCTGCACTCGGTTGATGTTTTCTATAGCTGTTATAAGATAAGTATTTGAATTATGCTTTGATCATGTTATGTGTGACTGGCTGCTTATGTATCATGTTTTCGTTGTGTAAATGAATTATTGTTAAATGATATGGAATGTGTCATTATAGCAGTAATGAGATATGTTTCACTCTGTATTTTAAATGGGTTTATTTGTGCTTAAATGCATTTGTTTTTAAATCCATGTAATGAGTGGTAAACCGAGAGTTTGGGTGAACCTGGGTAGTGAATTGGTACACTACAAATTGGTATCAGAGCAATTTGCTCACTACAAATTGGTATCAGAGCAATTTTCTCACTACACTGGATCTCTACTGGGTCGGAATGAATCTACAATCGGGACAACGGTCTACTGCAGATCTTTGAACCCTCAAAATGACTTGCGCCCTCCACAATAAACTCTCCTGAAATGAATGGTGACATACCTGGATGGTATCTCCGATGGGCTAGGGTGTGTCTCTCAACACCGAAATCGATCAAGGGTGGTGGTTTCCTCCAGAAATCCACAAAACAATAAGGTCGGCTCTCCTCCTCCTCTGGAAGCTCTCAACATCAAATTGTAATAATGCATAATGAGGAATTAGGTCAAATTCCTCTCTTTATATCTTTCCCGACCTAATTCTTCGTTGACATCACTTAACCTAGGTGCCTTTCCTCCTAAGTGATTTATTTTTCAATTAAGTTGCCCCTTTATCACCTTTTCATTCTAATTCTCCGTTGACTTAGGCTTAAGTGACTTTTCCTAAGTATTTTGGCTTAATTTATCGTTTAGCCTTAATTCCTCCTTATTTCTCCATCTGGTTCCCTGTTTGTGCCTGACTATAGTCTACGGGAACCTATAGACTACTAAGTCACTCTCTGCTGGCCTAATCTCGGGGACGGGACATCACAGGGGACTTGGAAGAACAAATCTACATGAAACAACCTGAAGGATTTGTAGTAAGGGGAAATAAAGATTTGGTGTGAAAACTAAATATATCCCTTGACATTCTAAATCAATAACCAATGATGTGGTACCAAAATTTCGACACATACATCCTTAGTTTGGGATTTGTGAGAAACAAAGTTGATCACTGCATATATTCCCAAGAAGAAGGTGGGAATTTCATATATGTAGCATTGTATGTCGACGACAAGTTACTGATTGTAAATATCACGAACACAATAAAGGAGATGAAGAAGCAACTATTCTCCAAGTTCGACATGAAGGATCTTGGTGTAGCAAAATTCATTTTGGGAATGGAGATCAAGAGAGATCGAGAAACTAAAAATATTTGGTTGAACCAAAAGAAGTATATTGAAACAATATTGAAACCCTTCAACATGCAGGATTACAAACCTGTGAAAGTGCCAATTCCTGTGGGAGCAAGGATAATTGTTGAACAATGTCTAAGGATACAAGAGGGAATAGAGGGCATGACACATGTTCCCTATGCAAGTGCTATTGGTAGTCTAACATATGTGATGGTTTGCACTCGACCAAACATTATCCATGCAGTGGGAGTGTTGAGTAGATACATGTTGACATCTGGAAAGGAGCACTAGACAACTATCAAGAGAGTATTCAGGTATTTGTGTGGCACAAAATACTATGTTATATGTTATGAAGGAAAACCTGGTGGAGACAGTGAATTAAATGTACATGGCTTTGTCGACGTTGACTAGGATGGATATCTAGATCGTTGAAGGTCGAACAGTGGATATGTGTTCAAGATGTTTGGTGGAGTAATCAGTTGGATGAGTAAGTGATAGAAGGTTGTATAATTTCCAACAATAGAACATGAATACATGGTAGCCACTCATGGAAGAAAAGAAGCATTATCACTGCAAAGGTTGTGTTCATGAATCGGGTTTGAGCATAGAGCTATGAAGATAAGTTGTGATAGTCAAAGTGCAATATTTTTGGCACAGAACCCGTCTTATCATTCCAATACTAAGCACATTGATGTACAATAACATTTCGTAAGAGACACGGTGGAAAGAAACAAGGAGTTATTGGAGAAAGTAAACATGTTGGAAAACATATAAGACTCTTTGACCAAGTTTGTGAGTGTTGTGAAGTTATTTTGGTGCAAAGAGGAAATGGGAATTGTTTCCCTGGGTCTGTCAATGAGAGTTCAGAAATCTCTCAGTTTCAACAAAGAAGAAAACAAGTGGGAGAATGTTGGGTTGTTATATTCTTTGCAATGAAATTCGAAGAAATTGAAAGCAAATTGAAGGTCAAGGTGGATCGAACAGATAAATTCGAAGTCAAAGAAATCGATAACAAGTTGAAGGTTGAGGTGGATCGACTAGGTAAAGTCGAAGTCGAAGAAATCGACAACAAGTCAAAAAGGTCAACCGACAAGAGGCCGATAGGCAGGTGCATGAAAATCGAATGAAGACTGAATGGAGGTCGATTGGTAATCGAATGGTAAACCAACTTAGAGTCGACTGTAACAAAATCCTAAGATTTGTGGGATTTTTAGCCAATGATCTGCGAGGATCTGTAGCCATTTTTTGGGTGCATTTCTTTAGGGGTTTTCCTACTGTAAAGTGTATAAATAAAGCGTATTGTAATGTTGTAAAAGATAATACTTAGAGAAATCATTTTAGAGGTTGTTGGTCATGTATATGTAAGCCAGATTGGATATAAGGTTGTTCTTGTGTAAAACAAGAAGGTATAATGTCGATTGTGTCTTAAGTGTAGACCAAGGTCAAGCAGGTGACCTTTATTTTAAAGGAATAAGACAACAAGAGAGAAAAACACTCAAGGAATGTTGGTTTTCCTATTTGGGTTTCCAGGGTAAAATCTTTGTGTATTGTGTGTTTTCTTTGTTATTTACTTTCTTGATTAAATCTTTCTTCCTCTCTTTTGCTAGGTTTAGTGTGGAAGTGTTCCTAATTTTCTAACATATTCACCATACTAAAAATTACATAGTGACAATTCATGGGGAATATGTTCGAATAAGATCTTTCCAACCATACTTCAATCCTATCATAAAATATTGCACTTCTATCATAAAATTGATGGAGGGAATTCAATGGAAAGTAGCATATCAAATGAGAATCATGCATATAATTCATGTGGAGTATGCTTGGTGAGAGAATCTTCATGTATATAATTTTTTTCATCCCTGAAGACGAGCCAAAAGAATGAGGACTTGACATAACCATTGGCGTAAACCAAAGTGCATCATCATTTTGGCAAGCCTCCTTGGACTTATACTTCAAGTAACTATCAACTTGAGATAGAGTAGTGATATCAAATGATATACATGGGCTAGGACCAACCATGGTATGAGAGATATCTTTAAAGAAATTGTGATATCCACTAGTATCAACAATATCGTAAAGGGCTACTTGAACAAGAAGATTCTCTATTTATGAAAAATGAAGAAGAAAGAGAAGAATACATCCTTTGATACACATTTGCTATAACACTTCCATCATCCTATGAAAAAGGCTTATAAGGCATAGAATTAATACGTTCATGGGAAGAGGCCTTATCATGTTTATCTTCCATATGCCTATCACCACCCTAAAGTATTTAAAAAAGGGTTGATTCTGTTGAATTTATTTGAAAAGAACAATGGGTGGATTTCTGCAAAGTTAAACCATTAAAAAGATCAAGATATAAATAGAAATAAGTGGAAGAATTTAGAGAATGAAAAGATTCTCTAGAACAAGAGGGATTTTCATAAAGTGACTCCCTGAATGGTTGTTCCTCCTCTTTAAGAAAACCAATGAATAATTTTGAATGGGTAGACTCCACACTAAGAATGGTTTCACAATCAACACATTCTTCATCAACATGGTTTCCCTTTCCCAAGAAAAAAGTGGATTGTCATGATAAAAGAGGTATATCTTGTATGCTCAATTCTTCTCCTGAAGTGATAATATCAGTGTGGTTGTTTTTCTCCTACACAATATGCGAATATGAAATATCTTCCAAAACATATTCATAGTTAGAAGAGGGTAGCAAATCACAACAATCATTAGAACAAGAAGTTTCAATAAATGATCCACTAGTAGTAGGAAAACATTCTTGATATATTTCGGCTAGACAAGGAGAATTTATAACATCAGGACAATCCAAATTAACATAAATTAATTCCAAATTATCCATGGGTGAGGAAGAATTCATGTCAAGTGTGTCCAAAGTTTCTTTATTAACAAAATTATCAACATTCATGTTTTTCCCCATAGCTTTCTCTTCCATTCCTTGTGATAGAGAAGATGAGATAGGATAATGAGAACCTGGCATAACCATCGGTGTGACCTGAAGTGTCCCATTATCAACAAGAAAATACTCCTCTTGGGCAACTGTAGAAAAATATGAACTTGAATTTATACAAGAGGCATATTTTTCGACACAAGGAAAGAAAGGGGGAATGGAGTAATGGGGGGATACATATGTTTCTTTTGAAAAAGAATTTTGTATCTAATCTATATCCCCCATAGCAAAGAAAGATCTCAACATATGGAGTTCAACTAAAGGATTAGTATTTGTAATATCTTTATTTAAATCCAAATCATCATGTAAAGGAACATTAAAACATGATTTAGATTCTTTATCCACTAATTTGTATGTTCCATTAAAAAGAGAAACTAAACATGAAATCAAATAATTGTTAGAGGGTCTATCATCCAAAGGAAATCTACAACAAAGATGAGTAAATTTGATAACCAAATATTCAAGGGATCCATTTACATTCTTCTTAAGATCTAAAATTTCTACACACAAATTGTCATAATAATAATTCTCAAAAGCATTCAAAAATTCATGCATAAATTGTTCCCATGCGAAAATGGAGTCAAGCGGCAAAGTCTCGCACCAGTTCTTAACCTGGCCTGCAAAAGTGAAAGAGAACAATATGAAAATGGTATTTCCATCGGTAATATTGTGAGAACAACAAAATTTCCAGAAATGTATAGCATGTTCAGATGCAAATATTTCACTCTCTCCCTCAAATCTAAGTTGGGACAAGAAATGTAAAATCTTTCTAGGAGGTTTGGCAGGTACAGTACCAAAAAAACACCTCCATAAAAGGATATAGGATGGAGCCATTAATAAACTAATTTTTTTTTTAACAAGAATGACTCCACATGCTCAACTTGTCATTTGGTCCTCCTTCTAGCACCATTTCTATTGACGGGTCTGAATGGTCTGTCAAGTATATGAGGGAGAACGCATGATCGCAGATCCCAATTAGACCTACTCTAGTTTGGTGTAGTGTTTCCCATGAGTATGTGGGTCTCACTGTCTCTCAGAATTAAAAAAATTAAAAGGGAAAAGGAAACGGATTCCCCCCCAAAGAGTTCTAATTAATTCTAAGGCTAATAAAACTAGAAACAAACTAATCTAATCTAACTAATTCTAACCTATCCTGAGAGAAAAACTAATAGAAATGAGTACAATGAAAGATAATATCTAGACAACATAATTAGTTCATGACAGTCCATACATGTTAGCACAATAATATTACAGTAATTGTCTCAAATAGTTGAATAAGGAAACTGTAAAATCACTTCTCCACTCATAAGAAATTACAACAACATAAAGATTCTAGATACTAAGCACATAAATAATTCACATGATCAATACCCAGAAAATGTAAACCACAAATACAAGTGTATAATAGTCCCACAAGTACTTGCAAAACAATCATGACTTCAAAATGTCTTCTACTCTTCATTGCTCATAAATAATAGTACCATATTTTGTTACAAAAGGGAAAAACTATTTTCTATGCTATGAGTTCTCATTTATAAGACCTGAGAGAGACGGTCCTCGTTCTCATAACTATTCGTTTTATTTTCTTTCCATTTATTTTCTCACATTTCAAAAATGAACATGTGAGTGTTACAAAGAGAAGCTGAACATAATCATCAGTGAACATTTTCACCCTAGGGAAATTTACAAATGATATTCATTAAAAAACAATCATTGACTTTATCCATTGGCGTTATCTTATGTTCCTCGAAAAGTTTTGGGCGTTTCTGGATTTGGTCTATTGAATAATATCATTTTTTCTTCTTCTCATTTTTTTCATCTTTTCATTGAGTTATTTCTGGTTTGGTTTCGTTGCTTATATCTCAAGATATGATTATTTGATTTTTGCATGTCTGGTTCTTGATCTGAATTCGGGTTCCACCCGTGTTTTACCTTTTTGGACCTTTTATGCTCTTCACCTACTAGCACTTGCTATCCTAACATGTTCTTCACTTCTGTAGCTTTCCATCGAGCCCTCTTGGGCCTGATTTCATCGCATGTAGCTCCAAGTATGATTGTTTGAAGTTGGTATGGTCGATTTCCCCCCCAAATCCGTGGTTGCCAATTTTTCACGTTTTTTGATGTTTTATGTCAATTGTTCGTCTTGGAGACCTATACCATTGCATTCCTTTGTCTAATAAATTTCCAACGAGGTATCACGGACCTCATTCTGACATCTTTAACACAAGTTATGGTCGTTTAAAAATCGTCACTCAACAACCATTGGCCAAGCCCATGGGTTAATCTGGACTATTGATTTTTGAACCTACAAAAGAGAAATCCCACCTTCATACGAGATCAACACTTAGTGATTAGATCACTCAGTCTCTATGGATAATTTGATTCAGAACCCAGGTGGCATGGAACCCACAACTTGTAACATAATTTTCTCTAATTTTCCCTTTTTCCTTTTTTTTATTTTTTATTTTTTAATATAAGGAAGATAGTTAAAAATAAAATAAAAATAAATAAAAAATGAAAATAGAAAAATATTTACATTTATTTACAAATTTTAACCAAAAAAAAAAAATAGACTACCCTAAAAAAACTAAATTGATTACCCCCATTAACGAAAAATAAAAATTACCAAAGTTAAAACAAATAAAATAATAATAATTATTCTACCCCCACTGAATTTGAACCTGTGACATCCGAGAGAGAAGCACACATTTTTAACTATTAGACCCATTCAATTTTGTTATTCATTTAACCTGCAAAAACTTATTTAATCCATGAAAATTAAAATTAAATTAAATAATAAATCAAATTAAATAATAAATAAATAAAAATAAAAATAACAAAACAAAAAATGTTAAATAAACAAAAATGAAATAAAATGAAAAAATAACAAAATAAAAACAATAAATAAATAATATAATACACCCCATAACATAACCTAAGGTCTTAATATCCTCATTGAAATACATGTAGAAAGGTCTGTGGGGGTTCAAGCGGTCAGAATTTGTGGTCGTAGTGATAAGGTGGAAAGCGTTGGGTGAACTCCGATGAGATCACTTTGATGGTCTCTCTCGGGGTTCGATGATGTGAGGGTTGAGGGTTGACCCTGATGGCATGAATTATATATATATATATATATAATTTGTTTTTAATTTTCAATTTATTATTATTATTTACTAAAGTATTAGAGCTTCCTATAAAATACAAAATCCCTATAAAGTAGGACTTGGGTAGATGGGAAAGGGGGAAAAGTTAAAAAAAAAAGGGTAAAAAATATGTACAAGTTAGGTTTAGTGAAAAAATGAAAATTGAAAATTGAAAAACAAAATCGAAAATCATGAAGATTTAAATTAAAAAAGAAATTTGATTTTTTTTTTTCGATTTTTTTTTATGTTTTATTTTTTATTTTAATTTATCAGAAAAATATATACATGTTAAATGGTAAAAAATGATTTGTTTATTAAACATACATAATTTAGTATTTACATAAAAAAAATACAATTAAACTAAAAATAAATTAAATTAAATATGTAAAATCAAATAAAATGTATACATAAATATTTACAAAAATTAATAAAATAATATAATATAATCACAAACTAGAAAAAAGTAGAAAATTAAACAACTTGAGGTTCCATGCCCCCTAGTTTCCACTGGTCGGGGTTCTGCACCTAGGGGCTCAAAACTAAAAAATTAAAAACGTATAGGGTAGGATTCGAAAAATCATGCATCATGGAGAGGAGCGAGGTCAGATGGTGGTCGAGGGCTTGGCAATTCAGTTGCGACAAAGGAGGAGTGATGAGAGAGAAGGATGATGCTTCATGCAATGATTTAACATCACAAGTAGCGACAAGTAGGGACAGAACATCGACTCCAACCAAGCGCACACCGCAGATTAATCCAATCAATATGTACATGCCGGAGGGAAAACATACTCAGATCGCAAGGAGCAAGAGCATGACCAGGTCTAGGAAAATGTCTTTACACTCGATCACTATGCGTAAATGCGGCAGATAGCTAGCAAGCATCAGGAGATAGCTCGATAAGGGCTCACAATCAAGAGGCTAATCGAACTTATGGCATGGGTTTTGGTGAGAGGTAAGACCAAGAAAGGACCTGGTGTAAACCAATCCAAAGAGGTTCAAGGACAAGCTTGCAAGAAAGGTGGGTCAGATAGCCTTGGGGGCTTCGAACATCAAGGCAAGTGCAAGTGAAGGTAATCAACGTCCCAACAAGGAGAATCCTGGGAAGACTTAAGGTCAAGGTAGCATACAAGGATTAACAAATTTCCCCATAGGCCTCTCAAGGCTGAAGCGGCCATGCAAACACAGTGCCCCTACAAACCTTCTCATGCAAAACAACAAGAATGATATCAACCATGTGGTTAAAAGAAGATTTACCAATACAATAAACAATATATTCCCTGCCTGTAAAGCCATTTATAAGAGAGTGTTAGGTTGTTTCAGGGATAATATGGTGGATGTAGATGAGTGTCCTAAAAATACACGTGCCATGTCTCAACTCAAAAGAAGGATCAACAATAAGTGATTTAGACTTAGAGTTCGAAATAGGTGATCAAAATATGCATGCGAAAGCATAAATATGAAAACATAAAGCACCAACAAGCCAACAATAAGATGCAAAGTTTGAGTTATTCAATCAAGACATGCAATAGAACAAACCCTGCCACCTCATAAGATCACCAAGCACCTTAGAATCAACAAAAGGTCAAGCGACAACATGTCAACTCCATCATACAAATGTTAACAAACATAATAGTTCATTAAGCATCATGAATAAATTTGAAATCATCAGATTGAAAGGAAAAATCAACACTCATCAAAGACAATCATCTATCAAGATAAAACCCCCAACTCCCTCAATGTAAGCAAAGAGATAACATTATGATCAAGTAGTAGCGGATTATGCAATAGGATTGAAATTTGAGTAGGGGGGCCATTTGCTTTAGCTTGTAAAAGCAAAAGTAAAGGGGGGTTGTTATGGCCACAACAAAAAGGTGGTGCTTATTTTGGGTAGAGAAATCTTGTATACAGGTCTAGAACTAGAGGTCTTGGGGGGATTGTCATTGCACAATGGATAACCTGGAGTGTCATCAACATGTTGGTCGATGCCCCCTTTGTGAATTGGTTGATATTCATTGATCTATACGTCACCAAGAGGCTTTGATTGTGGACAATAGAACATTTATATTCATAGTCATAGGGAAAATGCACACTCGGGAGGAAAATCACAACAATGAGCTGACAATAATAATGGAAACTTTGCTCCGATGAAAGAATAAAATAGAGGAATTGGAAGTTGATTGCACTACTTTGAATCTCCATGTGTCAATCTTGTCTAGAGACCCTCAATTAGCTTCCTCTACATACAAAATGTCAATTGGTTCAGATGTTGAGGAGAACATTGAGGAGGCAACAATCTATTAGATACCCTGGGAACAAGATATGGATGACATGGTACAGGACCCCAAATATCTTCAATGGAACAAGAGGAAGCTTCCAACAAGCATGTCTTTAAACAATTTCATGTTTTCCCTTGTGTTTTAATGTTGGTCTATTTCTAGGTGTTTTTTTAGGATTTATACCATAGAGCCTCTCTCTCTGTGCTTGGCTATTTTTTAGAAGTGTCATTTAATGTTAGTAGCAGTTATCAAAAGTCTCGATGTTAGTTCCTTATTTAAAGTTTGTTTCTCCAGGTTTCTTGACGAAAAGTTGGTGGTGGAAAGGTGGTGCTTATTGTGGGTAGATAAATCTTGTATAAAGGTATATAACTAGAGGTTTTGGGGGAATTGTCATTGCATAATGGACAACATGGAGTGTCATCCACATGTTAGTCGATGCCCCCTTTGTGAATTGGTTGATATTCATTGATCTATACATCGCCAAGAGGCTCTCATTGTGGACAATATAACATCTATATATTCATAATCACATAGAAAATACACACCCGAGAGGAAATTCACAACAATGAGTTGACAATAATAATGGAAACCTTACTCCAACAAAAGAATAAAATACAGTGATTGGATGTTGAATCCATTACTTTGCATCTCTAGGTGTCAAGCTTATCCAGAGCCCCTCAATTCACTTCCTCTATTTACAAAATGTCAATTGGCTCCAATGTTAAGGAGAACTTTGAGGAGGCAACAATTTATTAAATGCTCTAGGAGTACGATATGGATGACATGATGTGGGATCCCAACTATCTCTGATGGAACAAGAGGAAGCTTCCAACGAGCTTGTCTTTAAATAGTTTCTTGTTTTCCCATGTTTTTTAAAGTTGGTTTATTTTTAGATATCTTTTTTAGGCTTTATACTATAAGAATTCTTGGAAAATTCTCTGTGAATGATAGTTTGTCTATATTATAGTTAATTTTTAATATTTTGGACTCTCTTTTAACATTAGGCTGCAGGAGAACTCCTTTTTTTGTATTATTATGCTATACAGTGAGGTCAGTGAGGTCATGGCACTTTTCTAATACAAATATTAATTATTTTTGTTTTAAAAAAACAATATCGTTTAATAATAGTGAAATGTCAAAATTACCTCCTAAGCAAGAGGTTAAACTGCAATCAGGAGTAGTATCTAGTTTCATGTATGAGACTAAATCTAGATGCTATTAGAAAGCACATGACCCCACTGAAGGTAGTCTCAACGATAACAAGGAAGACTGACTTTCTTAGATATACTATCTAGGCTGAAATTGCCTTTTATTCCTAGAATAAAACTTAAAACTACCTTTGATTGGCTAAGAGTTTCTCTTCCTCAATGGTAAGGAAACAAGTTAATAACCCGACAACCAGAGACCTCTCGCAGGGAGACCACTAACATAGTATTTCAACTGATGTGATTTTTCTTAATTAAAAATGATAAATCAACGTACACATGCACAAATAGCAACCATTAATAATTATCCACAACTAAATTATAAAAGATTACACACCTTCCAATGATAAATGTTAAGATTAATCAACTTTAAAACATATTAAAATGACATTATTAATTACTATACAAACATGTTAAACAATTATTGAGAAATACTAACATAGAGTAATCTGTCCGAAGTGTAACAATCGCTTATGTTAAGAGAGATGGAAACACACATTCCAATGATAAATGTTAAGATTAATCAACTTTAAAACATATTAAAATGACATTATTAATTACTATACAAACATGTTAAACAATTATTGAGAAATACTAACATAGAGTAATCTGTCCGAAGTGTAACAATCGCTTATGTTAAGAGAGATGGACAGCTGTTCTTTCGAAGCAAGAAAAGCTACAGAAGGGGCATTCCGAGAATCGAACTCGGGACCTCTCGCACCCAAAGCGAGAATCATACCACTAGACCAAATGCCCTTCCTATACGCACGCTATTGAATAGGAGAATATAAATTCTTTATCGTTTTGGAAATTGTAACTGGTAGTGATAATGATATCCAAATTCACTCGCTGGACCATTCGGCCGTCTTGCTTGATTGCCTTGCAATTTAAGGTATTTATGGAATAGACTGGGACATCTAATATTAATGGTCAAAAACTGCTAACAGCCCAAACAACAAGCTTTCCCTTGAAGTCTTTTTGTTGAGAGTGGGATTTGAACCCACGCCCTTTCGGACCAGAACCTTAATCTGGCGCCTTAGACCAACTCGGCCATCTCAACTGTTTTGTTAAATTTTGGTCATATTTTGTACTATATTCTTTATGTCATTTATAAACCCTTAAATTCTTCATGAGTGACGGATTTATTTATATCGAAAACATTTAATTTTTAAATTCTGAAGTACATGGACTGATTTTCAATGTGGTTCGAGATTCCCATTCAAATACATACAAAACTACAAATATCATAAGAGCTTGAGAAAGAGGAAAAATGTAAACTATTTGTCCGTTGTGAATTGAGAAACAAAAAAATCATAAAGATATATTGCAATTTAGACCATAGATTGAGTGGCTTTCTCCCTTGAAACTGAAACCTAATTCTAATGTATATATTGGTATCGGTTGTTAAACATCAAGATTCCCAAGTAGTCCAACTCACAGAGAAAAGGAGTTCATCGATGATATGAAACCATATTAACCCTAAGCTTGTATTGCCAAAAAGCTCGTGCAGGATGAGTAAAAGCTTGATATTTACTTGTCCAAGCGTGTGAGTATGTTACCATAAGGTTTTTTAAATAACAACCTACAAATGGTCCTTTTTATGTCCTTGAAAGCCCTCTAGTTGTTGCTATTCACTCAGGCTGTTGAGGTAGACATCCATGCCATGCCATGTCATCCTCTGCTATGTTATCAATACTTTTGATACCTTTGATAGGCCCTCCAAGTATCTCTCATAGAAGGTGGAAGGGTTGGAGAAGTCATTTGGTGGACTCAAAAATGTTATGGGATTAAATACAATATCCTCAACAAAATGACTACTTCATTCATAAATCCTGCTTCAGTTCATAAGTTTGTAGTAACATCACTTTGCATCAAGTAAAAGAAGAAGTTTGGCTTCAAGAATATCTCCATCTTCTTCATTAGAACAATCATTTTGTGTTCTTGCATTGATGAAATTTGTGATAGGTTTACGTAATGTTATTAAGAAAAACTTCTTGTCATTGCAAATATCATCATTGGTGGAGAACAATTACACAAATCTATCAAATGATTTTACTTGTAAATGATCAAGAAAGAATTCAATGTAAGACATACAATAATTTCCAATCATCTATGATTGGAACAATTATGTTGATATTTCTTAACAAATCTTTAAAACATTGTTACTATACACTTTGACCATCATTTTGGAAAACTATATTTAGTGCGAAAAAAATAAGAAACAAAATCCACAACCCTTTTGTACGACCTTCACTTGCATATGAGGGTTTATCCATAACTAAAGGCAATTGTGCCAAATCTCATGCCAACATTCTTAATCTTCCTCATAATGAAAAGGTAGAATTTATAGTGAATGTGTAGAGTAGCCTATCATCAATATCTGTAAGGAGTATTTGTATGATGAAGCTCTTCTGATCTATTAAAATGTATTTGGCGTGTCACGTTTATTGTTGAAAGGTATTCAAAAAAGTCAAGTCTAATTTTCCCATATCTTTTTATCTAAATGTGAAGTGTGGTGTGTATTGTTGAAATAAAATATTAAATGTGGTAATTCTAGAAGCTGCAAGTAAAAGAAAAGGACCTTTTCCTCGATGATATTATAAATAGGGTGCTTCTTGAGATATTACTTTCATGTACTTATAGCTCCTTGTATTATAAAAAAAAAAAAAAAAATTGTTGTATTCGATGCATATTTGGCTATGTAATTTATAGTCATATTTCATATTCTCCCCATTTCAACGATACAAAGTTTGAACTCTTTACATAAATTCCATGGTACTTTCTATTTACAAACAAGTTTACCATGTGTTTTCCTAAGGCAAGACTTTTCAATGTACATTTCTTTTTACAATCAACACTATTCACCAATTATTCATAAGCCTTCGTAGGATCATATTGAAAAAATGTGTCCTTGTATAAAAGGCATGGATCATCACTAATAGATCACCTTATTAAAATACATTCTTGATGCACATCAAGAGGGTTTCATGCATGTATGATATAGTTGAAGCATTCTTTTGCAAATCTAACTTGATTGTCATCATTCCAACTAAATGTTTCCATGTCAAGTGATCCATCTAGCCAAAGGAATCAATGCACATGTGCATCTTTTGATGTTGCATGCATTCATAATGACACAAAAAGTATTTGGTATTGTGGAAGCCGTAAAACATTTCCTCATGCAACACTGTATTTATGAGATGCATTGATCTGTAAATTGTTGTGGATATTCCACTGGAACAGTTCGTCCCAACAGATCTGATAAATAAAACTGAAATCTACACTATGAAGGTTAAATTCCTTTAGATTCCAGAATATTTAGTTATTGATTTTATGCTTATTCATGAAATAAACAAAATGTGGAAAATAGAGAACAATAAAACACAATCACACACCATCCACAAATAACACAAACATTTTTTCTCAGAAACCCTTACAGAAGAACACCCAGCTAGAAGGTGAGGTTTCTCTGCTCTCTTTTCTTTGGTAAAGTGATTATTAAAGTGAATGACCTTTTAGAGTTAACATGAGTTAGTAACTTAAGTGGAAGTTAAATTAATTCCTAGCCGTTAGATATAAAGTGAAGGTGAGATTAGATCTCATCCTTTGATCACTTTGAAGATCTAGGGTTTTGGATTTATGGTAAACTCATGATTATAAAAGGAAGCACATGTGAGAGGATAAATATACTTCAAGAGGAAGTCACTTCGTGAGAGACTAAGGTGAGGATCTTTGGTGAGATGCCAAGATCGAGAGACTTTTGATGAGATGCTAAGAGTAAGGGACCTTTGGTGAGATGCCAAGTGTTGGCACAAGGGGAAGACCTAGGGTTCAACGCTTCAAAAACGCACCAACAAAACCATAACTACCGACCCTTTTGGAAACACCTAGGAAACAAATGAAGTCTCACTCAAGGTAGAGGCAGGGGGGGTTGCAGGACTCAAGTGTCTACAACCTAGCTGGGACACAGATCTGTGATCATGATACTTAACAGAGCACTTAGCTAATAGTATGCATTCAGTTATGATTCTTATTCACATCACAGATTAACCCTAATTGTATATCAACGCAGTATTAATCAGTATCAAACACATATAAGCATTCAACACATAGCATCAGAGAATATCTAACATTCATTCACATCATAAAGCACTAAGCAATCATAGATATATCTATCATACATCAAGAAGAGTGCACTAAGAAAATATAACATAACCATCATGAACACATAACACAAAGCACAATAACACAGGATATACGTGGTTCACCCCAGTGTGGGGCTACGTCCACCAACACTTCTTCTTCTTTATTAGTCTTCTTCACTCTTCTTACATGCACCAAGCCACAAATCCAACTCTGCAAAGGATAAGAGATCTGCGCGAACCTCGCCAGATCCTCCTTCCCTGGATTAGGTCAAGGCACAAAGCCAACTACAACCACTTGCACTTAGCTTTGCAAGTCTCACATATAGTATGCACAAATCATTCACAACTATTCACAGGTTCTTGCACAAAGCCAATCAGAACTACAATCACACAGATTGAACTACTCTTACCTCACCTGGATACTTATTTATACATTACAAAAAGGGCCTAAACATGGGTAAATCCATGGGCTGACATCCCATACCCGTAACATAAACCCTAAAAGCCCAAAAATCCCAAAAAAATGGCAAGATCTCACGATCTCCACTTCGCTTAGGCGCTTCATCTTCACTAGCCTATCGAAGTCCCAAAAGTGGTCAAACATGACCATTGTTTCCTCAAAACCTGGTCAAGGGCTAACATGCCCCCAACACTCACCCGTGACTCATCCCGAGTCACTCTGATCTGGGAAACTCTGCTTTGAAGGCCTCAAGCTTAGCTCGAGCTGCCTCGACTTGCTGCTTCGCCAGAGCCTCCTACTCGATGAACTTCTGATGATCTAAAAATGAAGAAGACTTGAAATCTTGAAATTATTGCAAGTAAATGTTATGTGTTAAAAGCAAATGGATCAACTTTGCAACACATAAATTAAAGGATTACTCATGCAAAATACACATAGACAACAACATAATCAATGAACATAAGCATCTAAATACAACAATTGATAAAGGAGTTCACCCCTCTCTTGGGCTACATCTCCTGGTCCAGCTTCCAATGGATCATTATTATTAATTGCTCAAAGTGCTCAAAAACATGCCTTACAATGCTCAAACTGACCAACAGACTGCTCCAATGGCTTCAGAGCATCCAAAAACCCCTAGCTAGGCTTTTTCAGCACCTCAATCAGTCGAAAAACGAAGAAGTTAGGCCTCCTGGAAGTCCCTCCTTTAAGCTTGTTGTCTCTGCATCTACAAAACGCACCCTTGTCAAATGAACCTGGCACACACGCAATATATAGCGTAAAAACCCAGCACCGGGCACAACTGCGCCAACGGTGCAAACTGTAGGACAGTTATGGGCGCGCCAGCCCCTAACCACCTAGCACCTGGGCACATGGGGGTCCATACGACCTCGCGCTTTGGCAAAATGGCTAACTGTTTAACTGTTTTGAAACCACCCGCGCACCTTTCCGTGTAGCCAAGGGTCATATAACACATGCAATAGAACCAGGGCTTATACATAAATTACACGCCATTCCACGGAGGTCGGGGCTGGATCCGTTACAACACGACTCCCGCGCGGTATATACATATATGGTCACATGTAATAACGATATGACCGCGGGTCGGGGCTAAGCCCCGGCCCGACCCCCCCGCCAATGGTCACATAATTTAAATTTAAATAAATATGAACTCGTTTATATATCAAGTCACAACTAGTGGTCCGTTGGTCAGAGGGTCTTTGCGAAGGCGCTTAAGTGGTGGGGAGGTCCGGGGGTCGAACCCCACGGACTCCAATAATTTTACATAACAAACCAAAAGCCAATAAAGGGGTGCCATGTGGCGGCCCATGATTGGGCCACGTGGCACCCAATCACTTGACCAAACAATGCCACGTGTCAAGATATCGTTCACCCTCAACTGCCAACCAAACTATGCCACGTCATCACATTCCACGTCATTGTACAGTCGTACGACCCTGCCACGTCAGCCTGTACGGACTGTACAGTCAACGTCCTTTTTTTACCTGTTTGACATTCCGAACAGATTGCGATATCTCTCGCTCCCGACGTCCGTTTGAGACGAAACGAGTTGCGTTGGGTTCGCAACGACGAGGCCTACACTCTCGTTTGGTTTGAAGTGATTCCAAGCACTTTTAATTTTTGAGCAAAATTTGATCCCCTGATCACACCTCCCCATTGGGAAGCTTTTGGACCTCCAAAAGACTATTTTCATTCTATGTGAAGATGAGGGTATAGTTCCCTCACCCTTCCAACCTCAATCCACTTGGATTTTCTTGG
>ML819089.1:41144-59203 GCA_009831015.1 Picea engelmannii | reverse complement strand
CGTATCCAATTATCTAACTTCTCAGCATTAACTTCTCCATTGTATATTGGCAATTCAAATTTTATATCAAGCTTTAATGAAGGAATTTGCGAAGGAGTTTTACCATGCCCCTTTGGAGAATTCAGAATAGGTCTTGAACTCGTAGAAGAAGAAGAAGAAGAAGAAGATGATGGAGGAGAGGGTGGTGGAGAAGCACCATTCCCTCCATTCCCGTTTGGAGTTTTGTCACCACTGCTTCCCTTATGCCTTGAAGGGTTGGAGCCTTCACCTTGCGACAACATGTTCCTTTCCATAAAGATCTTCATCATCTCTCTCATCTCCATGACAGCCTTTCTAAGATCTTCATCTTCTGCAGGAACACGTTCATGACTTTCTGCATGAGCCATACTTGGTGAATGCCTCCCTGAAAGTTGCGGTGATGGTATATGCTTCCTCCTTGAAGGATGAGAACTTGGCTCCACAAGTTGACCTTCTCCTCTTGTGAGTTTCAACCTTGTGAGCATCAGAAACAAAACACTTGCAAAACAATCAAGTCTTCAAAAACCAATGCTCTGATACCAACTTGATCTAAAATGAAGAAGACTTGAAATCTTGAAATTATTGCAAGTAAATGTTATGTGTTAAAAGCAAATGGATCAACTTTGCAACACATAAATTAAAGGATTACTCATGCAAAATACACATAGACAGCAGCATAATCAATGAACATAAGCATCTAAACACAACAATTGATAAAGGAGTTCACCCCTCTCTTGGGCTACATCTCCTGGTCCAGCTTCCAATGGATCATTATTATTAATTGCTCAAAGTGCTCAAAAACATGCCTTACAATGCTCAAACTGACCAACAGACTGCTCCAATGGATTCAGAGCGTCCAAAAACCCCTAACTGGGCTTTTTCGGCACCTCAATCGGTCGAAAAACGAAGAAGTTAGGCCTCCTGGAAGTCCCCCCTTCAAGCTTGTTGTCTCTGCATCTACAAAACGCACCCTTGTCAAATGAACCTGGCACACACACAATATATAGCGTAAAAACCCAGCACCGGGCGCAACCGCGCCAACGGTGCAAACTGTAGGATGGTTATGGGCGCGCTAGCCCCTAACCGCCTAGCACCTGGGCACATGGGGGTCCATACGACCTCGCGCTTTGGCAAAATGGCTAACCGTTTAACCGTTTTGAAACCACTCGCGCACCTTTCCATGTAGCCAAGGGTCATATAACACATACAATAGAACCATGGCTTATACATAAATTCCACGCCATTCCACGGAGGTCGGGGCTGGATCCGTTACAACACGACTCCCGCGCAATATATACATATATGGTCACATGTAATAACGATATGACCGCGGGTTGGGGCTAATCCCCGGCCCGACCCCCCCGCCAACGGTCACATAATTTAAATTTAAATAAATATGAACTCGTTTATATATCAAGTCACAACCAGTGGTCCGTTGGTCGGACGGTCTTTGCGAAGGCGCTTAAGTGGTGGGGAGGTTCGGGGGTCGAACCCCACGGACTTCAATAATTTTACATAACAAACCAAAAGCCAATAAAGGGGTGCCATGTGGCAGCCCATGATTGGGCCACGTGGCACCCAATCACTTGACCAAACAATGCCACGTGTCGAGATATCGTTCGCCCTCAACTGCCAACCAAAATCTGCCATGTCATCACATGCCATGTCATCGTACGGTCGTACGACCCTGCCACGTCAGCCTGTACGGACTGTACAGTCAACATCCTTTTTTTGCTTGTTTGACATTCCAAACAGATTGAAATATCTCTCGCTCCCAACGTCCGTTTGAGATGAAATGAGTTGCGTTGGGTTCGCAACCACGAGGCCTACGCTTTTGTCTGGTTTGAAGCAATTCCAAGCACTTTGAATTTTTAAGCAAAATTTGATCCCCTGATCACCTGAAGTACTTGCTCGGTGACAGGCCCTTCTAGGAATTGTTCTACTGTTGTGACCACCTGTTCCAACTGTGATCCTTGTCCCTCGATCTCTTCAAAAAGTGTGCATGCTTCATCCTGCACTGGCTGGAGTCTCTGAGTCACCTCCATAACTCGACTCTGGATGGCAGTGACCTGATGCTGAACTACACGCTGCTCCTATGACCTCTTCATCTTCTCTACTATTGTAAGCAATTTCAACTGTGCTTGCATGGTGGAAGCCTGTTTCTTTTCCTCTTGGAGTTGTGTCTCCAATATCCTCAGCTCCGAGTCTTCTGCAAGGTGCTCGTAGGTCTGCACACTTCGGTCACTGAGTTTCTTTCATTATGAGGCCAACGCCCTAATTTTCTACTGTGCTCCTGGAAGTCTCTTCCCTTTGATCTTGTACTTCCTGCGGAGTTCTAGGCACTGCTTGAAGTTCTAGCTCTACTACTCTTTCTTGGAGATGATGAATGGCCTTAGCGATCTTCCCTACTTGGCTCTCAACTATCTCTTCTTCCATCTGTGCCAAGCCCGACACAAAGAGAAGTGCTCTAGTGACTACCTTTCTAACCGCAGTTTTCTCTGCGAGCAGCTGGTATTTCTCTTTCTAGATTTTCTCTCTGTCCTCCTCGAACTTCGCTTTGATGTCCTCTTTCTCTTGCTACGCAACCCGAAGTTTCTCTAGGGATTCCTCCTTTGCTTGCTTCAAGGCCTCTGTGGCCTGTTCTTTTTCCTCCTGGAATCGATGAAGTTAAGTCTCTGTGGCATCTTCTATCCTTCTCAATTGGGTGGGCTCATCCCCCAATTCTACATTCTCTGTTGATGACGATGTAGTAGAAACTGCGCGGCTCGAGTAGATGGCTTGTTGTACCCCCTTCAGCTCCACCTCGATTCTGTCATACATCGTCTCCTTCTTTGCTTCATGTCGCTGCAAGATACCCTATGAAGCATCTTCTACAACTGCGATGACGAGGTTGACATCATCCACTGTGAGCACATTCTGTGACTGAGGCTTATTGGCTCAGGATTTCTTCCGTGCTGAGGGTTTCTTCGGAGAAAACTTCCTTTTCTTTGATGTATCTGCCTCTGTAAGGGGAGACTTTGGAGGTGTTACTTTGCCCTTTTATTGCCTCTCTTCTTCCCCTTCCTCCTCTCGGTTTACTTCGTCGCCTCCTCCTCCTGTAGGTGAGTCAGGCGCAATTTCTTTTGATGTGTTTTCCTTCTTTTGAATATATATGTCCTGCACTTCCTCCTCCTTCTTCTTTTTCTTAGCGTTGCTTGATCCATCATACTCCGTTCGGGTAACCACAGGACTTCTGATGAGCTTGGGGTCGGAGAGTTCTGCATCTCCGACCAGTACACGGAATTTAGCTAGCCATTCTTTAGTGATCTCTTCTAGTTCTTCCTCGGTCAACTTATAATATGACTGCAACTCCTCTTTACTTTCATCCTTGCGTGCAATGATGTAGATAAAGTGGCGACCTGCACAGAACTTCGCTAGTGGTCTGTAAGTATGCAAGGTGTTCAGAGTCATTCGAGGGAATGACTCAATGGCACGTGTGATCTATAGGTAATAGGTGTGGAACACCGCATTTGATTTCCACTGCTTCACCATATCTCTTGAATACCACAAGTTGGTGAACCTCGCGGCCAATGGTTCTGATGGCTCAATTGCTGGGAATGTCACTCCCTCCGGCATCTCCCAAGCGAAAAATGCTATTAAGATCAACAACCAACTAAAGTGGGACTCATAGCCTTGGTCCTACACTTCGCGACAGTCCTTCTCCAACTCATTGACAAGATAGCTCACCCAGTTCATCTGCATCCCTTCGACGCACTTCCCTGTAAGGTCGACTACGAAGCCTGTTACTTGCGTAGGGAGGTTCTTTCTGATGAGCTTGCCTGCTATCAGCTGACAAGCTAGGCGCACTACACCATCCTGTATGGAGGCTACCTTGTAGCCTCACTTACCCTTCTCCACATCACCATACACCTCCTTGATGCTCTGCGCCAAGGAGCGATCTGGCGTTTTCCCAGGGTATAATTTCTGAGGGTCTGGTCCTTGCATGCTTAATCCAGTAATGAGGTGGATAAATGTTGGATCCACAGTGATACACCTATCCAACCACAGGTACCCACCATGGAAGCAGGACATGAAGAGTTTAACGCACGCGTTAACCTCCTGATGTCGACCGAAGTGGGGGATCTTCATGATGTTCAGGATCGTTGATCGCATGATCTCCTTGATCCATGACTGGGGAACTATCTTATGCTTCTTCTCAGCCATTTTCATCAGGTAGAGATGCGGTGTGAGCATCGCATAATTCTTCCTATTGCCAAGGTTGAAATCACTTATCTTTAGAGCTGGGATCAATCCCAACAACGGTCCTACTGTGCGTATCCCTTTTGGGAGGTACATTGTGATGAGTGTGTACTCAAAATCTCTTGGGACACTGTCACGACTAATGACACCAGCCAAAGGCAGGATGTAGTCAGGAAAGAACGATGCGATATGATTTGTGTTCGCCAGATCGTCGCGGTGCTTGCTTCTCTTCTCTGTCGCAGTTCAGGATGGCCCAGATTGATGTCCAATCAAGGGGGATGCTTGCAATCCTCCTGTCAATGAGGCCTGTACTCCTGTAGACATAAATTTCTCAGCTATAAGGTCTATCAAGATCTCTTCTACTGGCTTCTCTATTGCACTACATTTTCCCGACATGCGCACTCATAAGCAAATAACTCGGGTAGGCGAATAGATACTCAAGGTAATCAACTCAATGGCGAGGTCTAGACAACACAACGCGGTAGGAAATCATGTCTCTATTAGCTCAAATATTTCAGTTTTTAAAAGTGGTCCCAGTGCAACATGCGACGAATTAAATAAACAACATTGTAACGGATTCCTCCAACAGGTCGAAATGCCTTAATCAATACGATTCCATTCATTATGGTACGGTCTCAATGGTCCAATGGCCATCTTTCTGGAAATAACTGTGTTTCTTGTCGTTCCAGAGCGTCATTCTAATGGTCGAGGTGCCTCCAACGGTCATATAGCTTCGTCGTGGTGAAGTGCCAGTCTGCGTTGTTTTGCTATTCCGGCGAGGTTCAAGTTCTGCAAGCCTGCCCTCTGCGAAGTTGTCCTTGGATCTTCCTACAGTTTTTCTAATTTTTCCTTTTTCTTACTGAGCTTTCTTTCCTTCTTCCTTGTGATCCGAGTCACGGGGTTCCTTTTTCCATTCTTGTTATTATCTTCTCTTAGCGTAGTAACTTTGCATTGCTGAGGGTCTTTCAAAGGGTTCAAATGTAATACCTCTTTGCTTACTATTTCTAGGGTAGTTGTTCTTCTATCCTGTATGGACAGGTTTTTCAAGCCTTCCTACGTTCTTTTAACTTCGACAACTAAGTCTCTAGCTGTCGTCAGTTGCTTCGACTTGTCCTCTTGTTCTTGTACTAATCGCTCTATTTTCTTGGCTATGAAGTCCCTTGATTCTTGATTTTTCTGTTCTGTAGCTCTTCCTCTGCTTTCCCCCGGATCTGATCTTTCTCAATCCAAGTCTTTCCTAACAAAAGTGCAAACGGGGTGTTGTTCTCCATAAACTTAATGACTTCAAATTCTTCTTCGGTCGATGTTCCATGAGAAATTGTAGGTACGTTAGTAACTCTTCCACATAGGGTTATCATCTTTCCTTTAAACAATCTTATCCCTCCTAATGAAGGAATCATAGCAGGCTTTCCCAAAATTTCCCAAGTACTTGCTGGAATAAGATTCACATGTGTTTCCTCATCTAATACACAATCTATGTCAAAGTGCCCTATTCTTGTTTCTATGCACTCCTTCTCTTTTAATATCTCTGGTAAACTGATGTCTCTGTGATCCTTCAGTGTTTCTCTCATCTGTAATAATATGGTCTCTGATTCTCTCTGATTCTCTAACATGTCCTTAGTTTCTTGACTTTCCTCATTGTTTTCTTATCTCAAGTTCATCTTTTCAACTTTAGCAATCATTCTAGGGCAATCCAAAACCTCGTGTCAATAAATTTACAACAAATACAAGTAGGACCTACACCAGGGCATTCCTTAGCAAGATGTCCCGGTATTTTGCAGTTATAACATAGTGTCAATCCTCTCTTTCTTTTAAATGATCCCCAACCTTTCATGTAATGCGCACTAGGATCATAGTGATGGACTTGCAAAAAATTATTTCTAGGGTCCTGCATCCACTTATTATTCCAAAAATTATTTCTATGCATGGGAATGACATATATTTCACTATTTCTATCAAATCTATTTAGATCAAGTCTTCCTTCTTCTAGCTGTGCCCTAGTTTTAAGACTAGGACAAAATCTATCAAGCATACCTAGATTCATACTTCCGAAGAAAAAATTTCCACTTATCTTACCTTTACCAGAGCACAAAGCTTCAATATCTTACCTCTTTATTCAGATCGGGCTTCCTTCTCTTAGCACAGAGCATCACAAGTCAAGTAGAGTACTGCGTACTACAACAACAGATCTACACACAAAGCTTTCTCTTTTCTTCAGTTCCCAGCAATCACAGTTTCAGGTCCCGACAACAGAACCATTTGTTGGCATAGGGGTAGACCCAGGGTTCAACGCTTCAACAACGCACCAAAAAAACCCTAACTACCGGCCCTTTTAGCAACACTTGCAAAGCAGATGAGGTCTCACCCGAGGTAGAGGCAAGGGGGGTTGCAGGAATCAAGTGTCTACAACCTAGTTGGGACACAGATCTGTGATCATGATACTTAACAAAGCACTTAGCCAATAGTATGCATTAAGTTATGATTCTTATTCACATCGCAAATTAACTCTAATTGTAGATCATCTCAGTATTAATCAATATCAAACACATCTAAGCATTCACCACATAGCATCAGAGAATATATAACATTCATTCACATCATAAATCACTAAGAAATCATAGATCTATCTATCATACATCAATAAGAGTGCACTAAGCAAATATAGCATAACCATAATGAACACATAGCACAAAGAACAATAACACAGCATATACGTGGTTCACCCCAGTGTGGGGCTACGTCCACCAACTCTTTTTCTTCTTTATTAGTCTTCTTCAATCTTCTTACAGGCACCTAGCCACAGATCCAACTCTGCAAAGGACAGAAGATCTGCGTGCACCTCGCTAGATCCTCCTTCCCCAAATTAGGTCAAGGCACAAATCCAACTACAACCACTTGCACTTAGCTCTGCAAGTCTCACATAAAGTATGCACAAAGAATTCACAACTATTCACACTTAGAAATCCTCACAGGTTCTTTCACAAAGCCAATCAGAACTACAATCACATAGATTGAACTACTCTTACCTTGTCTAGCTACTTATTTATACATTACAAAAATGGCCTAAACATGGGTAAACCCATGGGACAACATCCCATACCCGTTACATAAATCCTAATATCCCAAAAAGACCGCAAAAGGGCGATATCCCATGATCTTCGCTTCGCCTGGGCGCTCCATATTCGACCAACCTGCCAATGTCCCAAAAGTGGTCAAACATGACTAGTGTTTCCTCAAACACTGGTCAAGGGCCAACACCATGGTCAAGATCTTTGGTGAGATGCCAAGATCAGGATCTTTGGTGAGATGCCAAGATCAAAGCTTGGATCAAGAAGGGATTTGATTCAAATAGGTCTCAGATAGGTGGAGAAGGACTTCCATCTAGAGATCAGGTCAAGTGTTGATGTAGAGAGGGTTGGATCACAAAGGACCGTGATTCAAGATCTTGGATAGGTGGATAAATAATTTCATCTATAGGTCATACAAGACAAGGAATAGAGAGAGAAGAGGTAGCCGCAAGTGCGTTTCAGAGGATAGAATCTAGAACGAAGCACATCATTGTACAAAAGTGTCTGTACAGGTTTTTCATACATGTACGCGGGTCGCAGAAGAGACAATCGCGTATGTACACAATTCAGCTTAAGGAAAATCACGTATACCTTGGGAAACACGATGCTATAGGGTCGTACAACAACACATACATTGCCATGTTTTTTCTGCATTGTATATTCTCTTAGTGAGACAATTTTGCTGTTACGAGAGCCTCGACTTGACCTTAATAAAAGCATCTTGGAACTAATTTTCCCTCCAAGGTTTTTCTAGGGGTAGTTTACTTGAAAATATTGGTGATCTTGTGTGCTTAATTTGTTTTCCTAGTTTATGCTTCTACTACATGTTTAGTTGATTACTCATATGTGTTTTAATTCAATAAGTGATTTATTTGGAATTAATAGTCAGGTGTTGAGTAGGAGAAATTTCAAATCTTGGATCACAAAGGATCGTGATTCAAGATATTGGATAGGTGGAGAAGGAATTTCATCTATAGGTCATACAGGTCAAGGAGGAGAGAGAGCAGAGGAAACCACAAGTGGGTTTCATAGGATAGAAGCTATAATGAAGTGAAACACCGTACAAAAGTGTCTGTATGGGTTTTTCATACATGTACACAGGTCGCAGAAGAGACAGTCGTGTATGTACACAGGTCAACTGAAGGAAAACTATGTATACCTAGGGAAACCTGATGCTACAAGGTCGTACATCAACACAAGCATTGCCAGGTTTTTCTACAGTGTATATTCTCTTAGTGAGCCAATTTCCCTATTACGTGAGCCTTGAATTGACCTTAATAAAAGCATCTTGGAACTGGTTTTCCCTACAAGGTTTTTCTAGGGGTAGTTTACCCGATAATATTGGTGTTCTTGTGTTCTTGATTTGGTTTCCTATTTTATGCTTCTGCTTCATGTTTAGTTGATTACTCATCTGTGCTTTAATTCAATAAGTGTTTTATTTGGAATTAATAGTCGGGTGTTGAGTAGGAGAAATTTCAGCATGGTATAAGAGCAAGGTTGTTCTGGGAGGAAACTAAGTGCACAATGATAGATATATCAGATCTTAGTGACTAGGGGAGAGATCAAGTTTAGATATAGGGTTACAAAAGTATATCTATGGGATCATTAGTGCAGGGAAGGGTTCAAGGAAAGGAGAAAAGGGGAAACAAGGGAGATAACTATCAATTAGCAAGATAGAAGGACTGATATTGAGGTTTGTGGGGCTTGGATATTTGTTGATTTGTATTCCTCATGTGAATCATTATCCCAGGGTGCGAGCTTGTAAAAGGATCTAAGGGGATCTTACATCAATTTCAGTGACAAAGAACATGGAGCAAGAGGCTTCAAAGGTTGAGTAGCTCAGAGGGAGTCATCCTTAAGGTTCAAGCAGGAGGGAGAAGCCTTCCAAGTATATAAAATAGGAGTCATAGTACAAGATGGACATGCAATATGCTCAGAAGAAAGAGGATTCTAGGAGCATGTTCAGAAGTAGTGAGTCTTCAGAGAGATGTCAGAGCATGATGGAAGGGATAACTTATGTGTCAAAGGGAGAATCCAATCAGGTGGATTGGATAGCAACCATGATAACAGACCTGGTAGTGAAGACAGAGCCACCTCTAGGTGGGAGAAGCACCTTCCTCGCTAAGAGGGTGTGTTGATGTTAGTGGTAGCATCAGACATGTACTTTTTCATTGGCTTGTATTTAGCATGTGGAAGTCGTCAAGACTTAGGAGTTTAACTTTAGTAAAGTGATTATTAAATTGAATGAAATTTTAGAGTTGACATGAGTTAGTAACTTAAGTGAAAGTTAAATTAAGTCCTAGATGTTAGATCTAAAGTGAAGGTGAGATTATATCTCATCCTTTAATCACTTTGGAGATCTAGGGTTTTGGATTTAGGGTAAACTCATGATTATAAAAGAAAGCCTATGTGGGAGGAGAAATATACTTTAGGAGGAAGTCACTTGGTGAGAGACCAAGGTGAGGATATTTGGTGAGATTCCAAGATAGAGATACTCTTGGTGAGATGCCAAGAGCAAGGGACCTTTGGTGAGATGCCAAGGTAGAGATCTTTGGTGAGGTTCCAAGATCAAGATCTTTGGTGAGATTCCAAGATCGAGATACTCTTGGTGAGATGCCAAGAGAAAGGGACCTTTGGTGAGATGCCAAGGTTGAGATATTTGGTGAGATGCCAAGATCAAGATCTTTGGTGAGATGCCAAGATCAGGCTTGGATCAAGAAGCACTTTGATTCAAGGAGGTCTCAGATAGGTGAAGAAGGACTTCCATCTAGAGATCAAGTCAAGTGTTGATGCAGATAGGGTTGGATTAGAAAGGACAACGATTCAAGATCTTGGATACATGGAAAAAGGAATTTCATTTAGAGGTCATATAGGTCAAGGAGGAGAGAGAGCAGAGGTAACCGTAGGTGGGTTTCATAGGATAGAAGCTAGAGTGAAGTGCAACACCATACGAATGTGTTTGTATGGGTTTTTTGTACATGTACACGGGTCGTAGAAGAGACAATCACATATGTACATGGGTCAGATGAAGTTAAATTGGGTATATCTCAGGAAACGTGCTACTACATGGTAGTACAATAACACAAGCATTTCCAAGTTTGTCTGTAGTGTATATTCTCTCAGTGGGCCATTTTCCCTGTGACAGGAGCCCTGATTTGACCTTAATAAAAGAATCTTGGAACTGGTTTTCCTTCCGGGGTTTTTCTAGGGGTAGTTTACCCAAAAATATTGGTGTTCTTGTGTGCTTGATTTGGTTTCCTAATTTATTATTTCGGTGCATGTTTGGTTGATTAATAAGTTGTGCTTTAATTCAAAAATTGATTTATTTATAATTAACAGTTGGGTATTGAGTAGGAGAAATTTCAACACTTTCAACCCAATCTGCCAAAAGTCATGCTAACCTTGTCTTGTAGTTCTGGACTGCTTCTGCAAAATTGTGTCCTCTCCTAACTTTTCCTGAGCATCTAGTGCTAAGTCCTCTATGAAAGGTAGGACCTACTCCTCCTCTTAATCCAACATGGAAGGATCATAGAGTTTGAGATTCTCCACATTCACTACTAAGTAAATGTGCATGTAAGGGGGTAGATTGAGTCTGTAAGAATTATCGCCCACCTTTTCCAATACATCAAAAGGACCATACCACAAAGCATTGATCTTCTTACCAGGACCTTGTATTCTTTCCTTATTCAGTTGTAACCATACTCTGTCTCCCACTCTAAATGTTCTCTATATTTTATGTTGGTCATGCTGATAAGTCCTCTATGGAAGGTAGGACCTACTCCTCCTCCTGATCCAACATGGAAGGATCATAGAGTTTGAGATTATCCACATTCACTACTGAGTAAATGTGCATGTAAGGGGGTAGAATGAGTCTATAGGAATTATCTCCCACCTTTTCCAATACCTCAAAAGGACCATACCACAGAGCATTGATCTTCTTACCAGGACCCTGTATCATTTCCTTATTCAGTTGTAACCATACTTTGTCTCCCACTCTATATGTTCTCTCTGTTTTTTGCTGGTCATGTCTAGCCTTGTACTTTTGCTGTGACTTCATCAATGCCTCTTGTACATGGAAATGGATCTACCTAATATTTTCAACAATTTTTTCTTCTTTTAATGCATCTCCTGTGAGTTCATCCCTCACTCCTCCTTGTTGTTCATATAAAATGTCTAAGGGTGAAGGTGGAAAATACCCAAAGAAAGTTTCAAAAGGTGACTTACTAGTAGAAGTGTTGATTGTTCTGTTATAAGAGTGTTGTATATAGATCATATTTTCAACCTAGGTCTTCAGATGCTTCTGATTGTAACCCCTTAAAAGTTGCACCAAAGTCCCGTCGACTAATTTCGTCTGCCCATATGTCTGTGGATGGAATGTTGTAGACCTATTCAACTTAGTGTCCATATTATCCCACAATTCAATAAAAAATGCACCGAGAAATATGGTATCCATGTATGATATGATGCTCCATAGTATCCCAAAGTGCACCCAGACTTGTTCAAAGAACTTGTTTGTTGCTTCTTAGAAAGATCGAAGGACTGATATTAAGGTTTGTAGGGCTTGTATATTTGTTGTTTTGTATTCCTCAGATGAACCATTATCCTAGGACGTGAGTCTGTAAAAGGATCCAAGGGGATCATAGATCAATTTCAGTGACAAAGAACAAGGAGCGAGAAGCTCCAAAGGTTGAGTAACTCAAAGGGAGTCATCCTTCAGGTTTAGGTAGGAAAGAGAAGCCTCCCAAGCCCGTCAAATAGGATTCATGGTACAAGATGGCCATGCAATATGCTCAGAAGCAGGAGGATTCTAGGAGCATGTTCAAAAGCAATGAGTCTTCAGAGACATGTCAGAGCATGATGGCAGGGATAACTTATGTGTCAAAGGGAGAAAAAAAAGATGTATGGAAGACCGCCTTCAAGTCAAAGGAAGGTATTTTTGAATGGTTGGTCATTCCCTTTGGTTTGAAAAATTGTCCAACCACTTTCATGAGGATAATGAACAATATCCTGTGACCATTCACCAATAATTTTTTAGTGTTATATCTGGATGACATCCTCATTTACAACAAGACTTGGGTGAAACACTTGCAGTATATTCAATAGGTTCTGCACACCCTGCGACAACACAAGCTATACACCAACTTGGAAAAATGCTCCTTCGGCATGGACATCGTCCATTACCTAGGATGCATCGTTGATTAGAATGACATACACATGGATCCAAACAAGATCCAAGTCATTCGTGACTGGCCAACCCCAACCACACTCACTAAGCTTCAGAGCTTCTTGGGCCTTGTCAATTTTTACCGCAGGTTCATGTTGGGATTCTCCCATATTGCATGGGCCCTCAGCCAAGTAACCAGGGGTGGTGGTAAGGAAAAAATTGTGTGGGGATGGTCCCAACAACAAGCGTTTGATGATTTGAAGCAATGCTTGTGCTCACCCCAAATAATTTCATTACCAGACCTGCAACATCCCTTTGAGATCGAGACAGATGCTTCATACTATGTTGTGGGAAATGTTCTCACTTAGCACGACCACCCCATGGCATATCATAGTGAGATACTATCATATGTTGTCCATAAGTACCCTACTTATGACAAATAAATGTACTCCATTGTGCAATCGTACCGCTAGTGGAGACATTACATTCTTGGGAAGGAGACAATCATCCAAACTAATCATAAGCCACTATAGTTCATGCAAACACAAGGTAAATTACAGAATGACTGCCATTAGAAGTGGTCCACATAATTGTAGCAATTCCACCTCAACATCAAGTATAAAACATGAAGTACCAACTTAGTCATTGATTGCCTCAACAGACCGCCAGTTGCGACACTCACTACTGTGTTAGAATCTTGTAGCCACAAGACCTATGGATGGCCCCAAATTTATGATATAGACCCAGACTTCGCCACCACCTATTAAATGTTGGGCTCAAACACAATTTTCGCTAATTCCCATCTTCAGGATAGGTTGTTTTGTCATCTAGGCCATATCTGCATTCCATCAAGAGAGTGAGTGAAGCTGATCTAGGAAGCCCACTAAAATCGGGTGGCAGGACACTTCAGCATCAAAAAGACAGTGGCAATGTTGCAAAAACATTTCTACTGGCCGAAAATTCGACAGGATGTCAGCAAGTATATCAGGTCATGAACTGCCTGCATTATTGCCAAACTAACCACTAAGAAACATGGCTTGTACAATCCTCTGCCTACTCTTGACATGCCATTGGAATCCATCTCAATGGACTACATGTCGGGCTTCCCATCCACCAAGAGGGGAAATGACTGTGTTTTTGTGGTTGTTGATCACTTTTCTAAGATGGTGATTCTGGTCGCCTACAAGAAGAGCATCATAGCAGAGGCCACTACCAAGCTCTTCTTTGAATGAATCTAGGTACATTTTGGAATCCCAAAAACCAATGTCTTAGATCGGGACTGTCGATTTCTCATCACATTCTGGTTGAGCCTCTGGTCACTACTAGACACCAAGCTCACCAAATCCACGACCTTCCACCCTTAGACAGATGGCCAAATTGAGGTCGTAAATCGAATGATTGTGCATATCTTGCGCATGTATAATTCCAAGCACCCTCGTACATGGGATGAGAGTCTTTCCTATGTTCAACATATCTACAACCAAGCCCTGCATAACTCAACTGACCACAACCCCTTTTAGGTGGGGTTGAGATTCCAACCATTAGGTCCCATAGGTGTTGCACTACCCCTTGTGGTCATCTCAACAGACTCATATCCTACTCACACTGAAGCTAAAAAGCCACTCGGTTCATTGTGTGGATCCAACACATCCGCCAACAGGTTCAGAATATCCTACAAAAGTCCAATTCCAAGTATAAGTAGCACCATGATCAACACTAAGTGCCACATGAGTTTTAGGTGGGTGATAAAGTTTGGTTGCACTTGTAGAAAGAACGCCTTACAGGGTCCCATCAGAAGATTTTCCCACTTCATTATGGGTCATACACCATCACCAAGGCTATGGATTATAATGATTTTGAGCTCAACATTCCTCCTTTCCTTGGCCTGCACCCACTGTTCAATGTGGATATCCTTCGACCTTATTTACCACCATTATTGGACACCTCAGAGATAGAAGAACAACTGACACCAACATAGATCAAACCCGACTGCATACAACATGCACCCAATGATCAGATATTGGAAACACAGGTCAAGGGAATTCATCAACAAAGGATCCAACTTTATCGGGTTGTCAAAGCAGGGCAACTCCTGCACCAAGGCAAGTGGCTCACTCGGGGCCAAATTCAACAGAAATTTCCTCATATGATGGGGGAACTCAATGCAATGGAGACCATTGATTCATAAGGGGAGAGGATTGATTCAGATGTATTTAGGTGGCCTCCCACCTATTCCAACCGGATCATTTTGGCAGTTTTCTAGTTTGGCAGTTTTTTCCTAGTTTTCGGGTCCCTGATTTCCAGGGCCGTTTTGAGGCCCTAAACAACTTTTTTAGGGATTGCCACAGTCAAACTAGATATGGATCTAGATTATGATGGAAAAATGTGTATACCTTAGATATACCTTTCCAACGAGCTATCATGCGCCTAAAATGGAGATCGTATGCAAAAGTTACGACCTCGGGAAGTTGATGTACTAACTTACCCCAACAGGGCCCACATCACTTTTGACACTTCATCTCCTAGGGTTAGGTTTTTATATGTCTAGGGTTTTTGACATTCCTGTTTATTGTAAAAATGCCTTTAGAGCCTCATTGTATTCATCTTATTGTGAATGAGCACAATCGTCACATCTCTTCTCAAAGATAAGCCACCACCATTCTAGCAAACTTGTTTTTCCCCTGCATTTTACAGTTTCAACTTATTTCCTTATTGAATAGAAACTAGTTTTACTGTATATATGTTATTCTGTGTTAAACATCTTTTAATAATAATCTGTATTCATTTGATTCTGCTCATAAAATCCGGATCAACGTCTAAGGGTGAAGGTGGAAAATACCCAAAGCAAGTTTCAAAAGGTGAATAACAAGTAGAAGTGTGGATTGTTTTGTTATAAGAGTGTTGTATATAGATCATATTTTCATCCCAGGTCTTCGAATGCTTCTGATTGTAACCCCTTAAAAGTTGCACCAAAGTCCTGTTGACTAATTCCGTTCGCCCATATGTCTGTGGATGGAATGTTGTATACCTATTGAACTTAGTGTCCATCTTATCCCACAATGCAATCCAAAATACACTAAGAAATATGGTATCCATGTCTGAGATGACACTCAGTGTCCCAAAGTGCACCCAGACTTGTTAAAAGAACTTGTTTGTTGCTTCTTGTTCGTTGATGGTATTTTTACAAGGCATGAGAATGCACATTTTGCTAAACCTATCAACTACCACAAATATATAGTCATGTCCCTTCGTCGTTGTGGGTAAACCTCCCACAAAATCCATGGAAATAATTTGCCAAGGTCAAGTGGGTACAGGTAAGGGATGGTATAGACCTTACTTCATGTTACTGGGATCGCTGGTACAAAAAATTATACATCCTCTGATATACCATACTACATCTTCTTGCATTATGGGCCAATACACATACCTCTATAAGTTGGAAACTATCTTCCCAACACCAAAATGTCCTACAACCTTGGAGGTGTGAGCCTCTCTAATAAGCTGCAATCGATTGTTCACCTTTAAGATCATAGATCTTATCAAGCTTCTAGAGTAAACCATTCTAGAAACAATAATCATCCTTTCCATCACCTTCGTCTATATGAATTTGGCCCTGTAGATGATAAAACACCTCCTTGAAGTCCTCATCTTCTGTGTATGCCTCTTTGTATGCATCATGGGTAAAATGATCCATGTGCATCATAGTTCCCAAATTTGTAATCTTAGATGTGGTTGTTCGTGAAAGCAAGTCTACCAACTTGTTTGTGTTTCCCTTCTTGTATTTGATGACTAGATGAAATTGTTGTAAAAACCCCATCCATTTGTACTGCATGGTTTGTTGTAGCTTACTTTGGGCGTACAAATAATGTAGTGGTTGGTGATCTATGTGGATGATGGTCTCCTTTCTCATCATAGAGTGCTTCCACTTTTTGACAACTTGTACAAAGGCATAGAGATCTTTGTCATAGGTAGGGTAGTTGAGAACCGCCCCATGAAATACTTCAGAATGCTAGCATACAAGTCTTCCTCCTTGCATCAAAATTGCTCCCATGGCATACCCACTTGCATATGTATCCACTTCAAAGGGATTCTTCAATTTTGGTAGTGTGAGCATTGGTGCTTGACTGATCTTTCTTTCCATCTCATCAAAGGATTTTTGTTGATTCTTCCTCCACTGGAAACTATTACCACTGATTTTTATGGCGTGGAGTGGTGCAACGACAATTGAAAATGGAGCTATGAACTTCTTCAAGTATTGTGCTTCCCCAAAAAAAATCCTAAGTTCAGTGACATTTATAGGAACTAGCCATTTCATGATGGTCTCCATCTTTAATGGATCTATCTTTATCTCCCATCCACCAATCACATACCTCAAATACAACTAATATTGTTGAGAAAACTCTCTTTTATTAAGATTGGACAGAAGCTAGTTCTTTTTCATAGTCTCTAACACCTTCATAAGATGTGACATGTGATTCTCTTAGGTAGAACTTAAAACATTATATCATCCAAATAGAAAATAACAAACGAATATCGATAAGGGCATAAGACATTATTCATTAGTCTCATAAATGTAGTCAGTGCATTGCATAAACCGAATGTAATAACCTACCACTCATACAAACATTGCTTTGTCTTGAAGGCTATCTTCCAGGTATCTTCTTCTTTGACTCGTACCTAGTGATATCCTGATTTCAAATCCATCTTAGTGAAGTACTTGACATGCTACAACTAGTCCAATAGATCATCGATCCTAGGCATAGAGTATCAATTCTTCAGTGTAATCTTGTTCAATTCTCTATAATCAATACACATTCTCCAAGTCCCATCCTTTTTGGTAAATATTATGATGGGTGACCCACAAGGTGAGGTACTTGGTAGAATCACACTATGATCCAACAACCATTGCAACTGGTTCTTCACTTCATTCAGGTCTAGAAAAAACTATCTATATAACCCAATATTTGGCAATGGGGAGTCAGAAAATAATTGTATTTCGTGTTCCACATCCCTCTTGGGTGGTATCCATTTAGGCTCCTTGAACACTCCTCTGTATTCATGTAGAAAACCCTCCAACTGATGTTTTTTTTTTTTAGTACACCCCTCAAGGGATGCCTTCATCCTCATTGACTCATCATCAGACTAATTTTCTCTTAATAAAATCAAAACATATTTCTTACTATAACTAATCAACTTCTTGGCTTGGTTGGCACTTTCTAGTGAGATCTTTAACTCACCTTTATGTGTGTTGATGATGTAGGACTTCCCATCCTTGACTAGTCGATACTTTTTGGATATTTGCATGAATATTGCATCCCTCATATACATGTAGGGGCTTGCAAACACTACTCCACATATGTCAATGGGTACTACATCCAAATCCACTTCATCAATAAAATCAACACTTATAGCAAATTTAATTTTACACTGTTTTTTTACCTTTATATCTGCATCCTTTTTTACCCAACCCAATGGATAGGGGCTAGGATGATTGTGAATCTCCAATCCAAGATTTTGGACCAAATTCATTGCTATGAGATCATCCTGCAAACTAGATTTGAACAAAGCAT
>ML819089.1:14147-31521 GCA_009831015.1 Picea engelmannii | reverse complement strand
AAAGAAAAACATAAAACAGTAAGGACATTAAAAATAATAATAATAATAATAATAATATGAATGAATAAGGTCTGCAATTCACACAAGATAAGAGCTACGCATAAACTCCAAGCTGAAACAACAGTTGAAACAACTTCATGACCACACTCTTCTCGTTTTAAACTTCAACCTGGTTTATTTTTGGTTTGTGTGCCATGTTTTTTGTCTCGAACCTTATCCTATAGATGCCTGGAAATAACCTTGAAAACAAATAAAATATCATGAATTTTAAATGCGCAGAAACCACCGCATAAGCTCGATCGAACAAATAATCTACTTGCGAGGTTATATTTTTCTACCCATCAATAATTTGACTGCTCCTCTCTTCACTTTAAAATTTATAGACGTGCCCATTCACTATACTCTAACTCGCACAGGCTATATTACATATGCATGTAAATGTGTTGACCTACACATAATAGATCTAGCTAAACAATGATACACACATTTACAGAGAGAATTGGAAAAAGAAGAAGAAGGAGAGAAAGAATGGAAAGAATTCTCATTAACTGTTGTGAATAATGAATAATTTACACATGATATACTTTGTATAACTCAATGAGTTCGACTTGAGGTGAACCAAGTCGCCATAGTGGTGGTCTACAGTGATCTAGACACACACTAGCATTATGGGAGTGAACTGCCACCTATTCTAGTCTCTCAGGCAGTTACAGAAGTGAACTGCCACCTAGTTGAGTTAACTAGTCAACTAGTCTTCAGTTAACTGACTGAACAGAAAGTAGTGAGGAGTTAACTCAAGGAATCAAGGCTAATGCGCCACTTTGGTGATGATACCAAGGCAAGGTCGAATTAGCATGGTGATGATCCCAATGTTGCATGGTGATGATCCCAATGCAACATCTAAACTCAACTCAACTAGTCAAACTGAAGTGTGAACTCAAAGAGAATATTCTCCAGGTGGAATATTCTCTCCTAAAATATAGGAGATTGGATAATGACTAATTATGACTAATAAAAAAATAAAACCTTAGGAAAAAGAAATCCTAGGTGTGTGTGAAATAACTCCAACACCCCCCTTGAACATCACTATGGTGAAAATAAAGATTAGGTCCCGGCAACGAGGCCATGTTAGGTACCCAAGTACAAAAAATACATTGAAAATAAAGTGAGGAAAGAGGGAAAACCTCATGGGAAACCCCCCCCTCAAGGTAAAATGTATGTAAAAAAGGAGAACTACAGTTGCTAGGCAACTGTGTCCTTCACTCCAAGACGACCTCGCAAAGAATGGAATTTCTGCTCAGTGAAGGTCTTGGTGAAAAAATCTGTCGTCTGTTCTGTTGAAGGAAAGAATTGTAAGTCAATGATCCCCTCGTGTATCAATTCCTAGATGTAGTGCATGTGGATCTTGATGTGCTTCGTCTACTGCCTCTGAACTGAATCTCTGCAGAACTTCAGAGTGGTCTGGTTGTCACACTAGATGACGATCGACCAATGAAACTGAATGCCCAAGTCAGTGAGAAAATGTTGTATCCACATAGCCTGAATGGTTATGTTAACTACCCCTCTGTACTCTGCCTCGGCTGAAGATAGAGCAATGGAAGCTTGCTTCTTGCTGAACCAATAGATAGGCTCGGAACCAAGACTGGGTGAGTAACCAGATGTGGACTTGCGATCAATGCTATCGCCAACCCAGTTGGAATCAGTAAAACCAATGAGATCTAATGTATAGTCTGCTGCATAATGAATCCCAAAGGTGATGGTGCCCTGTACGTATCGAAGGATACGCTTTGCAGCTTTCCAATGTAGCTCATGCGGCTCTTGCATGAACCTGGAAACTGCGCCAACTGCATATGAGAGGTTTGGTATGGAGTGTGTAAGATACAACAAGCTCCCCACTAGCTGTTTGTACAGTGTGCTGTCAACCAGTGGAGTCTCCCCGCCATCCTCAAGTTTGTCTTCTGATAGAAAAGGAGTCGAAGCAGACTTGCAGTCTGTCATGTGAAATCTCTCAAGGAGATCTCATGCATACTTCTCTTGAGACAGTTTGATGCCTGATGCATCCTGAATGATCTCAAGTCCAAGGAAGAAGTGTAACGGACCCATGTCCGTCATAAAAAACTTGTCATGAAGAATCCTCTTGACTGCAGCAATCGCTGAAGTCAAGCAATCGGTGATCAACAAATCATCAACATACATAACTAAAAGTAGAAGTGAATCAGTCGTCCTGAGCATGTATACATTCAGGTCTGATTTACAATGTACAAAGTTATGTGACAATAGGTAGGAGTCCATCTTGACATACCATGCCCTCAGAGCCTGCTTGAGGCCATAAAGTGACTTCTTCAGTCGACAGACAAAAGGTGAGTCCTGCATAAATCCATGGGGATGCTCCATGTAGATCTCCTCAGAGATATCACCATGAAGAAATGCATTCTTCACGTCCATCTGATGGACTTCCCATCCCTTGGTTGCTACAATGGCAAGTGCCAATCGTATGGAAACCATCTTCGCTACTGGAGCAAAGGCCTCATCATAGTCAATACCATGAACCTGCTGAAAGCCTTTGGCGACAAGCTTGGATTTGTATCTACTGATCTGTCCATCCACTACGCTCTTGGTCCTCTAGACCCATCTACATCTGACAATTTTCCTCCCAGAAGGAAGGGGAACCAGATCCCAAGTCTGGTTCTCAAGGAGGGAGTTGTACTCCTCCTGCATGGCGGATTCCTAAAAGGGATTTCCCGCAGCTTCGCCATAAGGCTGTGGATCTGAAGACTGAACAAAGAAAAGATGCCTGGAAGGCAATAGTTCAGTGGCAGTGAGTGAAATAGGAGGCTCCTCGAAATCATATCGAGTCCTCCTAGTATCAGCTGGATCACCAACGAGATCCCCTGCATCCTGAAGAGTAGTCTGTGCCCACTTGGGCCTCTACTCTAGCTCTGCAACTGCATCTGGATGCTCTAACTCTGCATTTGATTGTACTAACTCTGAATCTGAATCATCTGAGTCCTCTGAATCAAAAATCTTATCTGAAGAAGAGTCAACATGTGCATGCTCATCATCTCAGATAGGTGGAAGAGTGAAGGTGTCTGCATGCGACTGCTGAGGTACATGCAAGACACTTTCCTCAAATTGGACACTATGCTCAATGATGAGTTGGCCCGAGGAAATATCAATAAGCCAATATCCCTTCACACCGTCGAGGTATCCAACAAAAATGCACTTAGTGCTCTGTGGATCAAGTGCCTTCCTCTTTTTAGAGGGAATCCGGGCCCATGCACGTGAACCAAAAATGCGAAAGTGAGCCACTTCTGGTTTGAGGCCACTCCAAGCCTCGTAGGGGGTCTTATCCTTGACAGATCTATGAGGAGATATGTTTTGGATGTATGTTGCATAGTTAATTGCTTCGGCCCATAGTCTCTATGGTAGTGACTTTGCATGCAACATGCAAGATGCCATCTCCTTTAGAGATCTGTTTTTCCGCTCAGCAACTCCATTTTGCTACGGAGTGTAGGGAACTATATGCTGCAACTGAATCCTTGCCTCATGGAAAAGATTATGAATCTCATGTTTCACATACTCTCCCCCGTTGTCAGTTTGGAGGACTTTGATCTTCTTTCCAGACTGTGTCTCAACCAAGGCTTTGAAATCTTTGAGGTGTTGAAAGACCTTAGATTTTTGCCTGAGAAAGTAGATCCAAGTAAAACGTGAGAAATCATCAACAAAAATGAGAACAAACCTCTCTTTGTTGATCAATGGATGCGGAAAAGGACCCATGAGGTCACTGTGGATCAGATCTAAAGGTGCGAAATCTTGCTGAGACTTTTCTTTGACGAATTTCTCTTGAGGGTGTTTTCCGAGAACACATCCCTCACATACTCCCTTGGAGAAATGCATGTCTGGTAGACCATCAAATAATCTGTGCTTGCTAAGCTGTTGAATGTATCTGAAATTCAAATGTCCAAACCTTCCGTTCCATATCCTACTACTTTCATCAGCATGAGTAAGCAGTAAAGCAGAATCAGGTTCAATGAATTCAGAAAATGTATACAATCTCTGATGATTTACCTCACTGGTAGCAACCATGGAGTTGGTTTGCATGTCATATATGTCCACGAAATTTGGTGTGAATATAAATTTCTTTCTGGTGCTGGAATTCATCATTTGATACACAGAGAGAAGGTTGACAGAAATCTTGGGAACATGCAACATGTTCTCGAAGCTTCCGTTGGTGAGTTCAATACTTCCTTTGCCGGTGACTTCGACAGAAGAGTTGTCTCCCATTAGAATAGGAGGACCTTTGCATGCATCCAAAGAAGAATAGACTACTTCTGAGGTAACCATGTGATGTGATGCTCCTGAATCTACGATCCAAGCATCGAGAGAGGAGTTGATTGCAATCAAGGCATGGCTAGAATTGCCTTTCTTGGAATTCAGATCTTCTAGCTTCTTCTTCTTTGCACCCTCGGGGATGCGATATCAAAGGTTGTTTTGCTGAAGTATCTGATACATCATATCTATTTGTTTTTGCATGCATGCAGATTCTGAATGGAATCCTTTGTGACAGTATGTGCATTTCTCTCCTTTTCTTCCCTTTTCTCCTTTGGATCCGAAGGCATCAGTGAAGGGTTTTGTGTACCCTTCCTTCTTCGTATGTGCATGAGATTTCCGCTTATCTTTATCTTTAGATTTATGATATTTTTGGCTTCCATAATGCACAGTGAGTGCATGCGCCCTTGGGCCTTTGATTGCACCCATGTTGATGAGCTTGGTTTGCTCTTTTGTCAAGAATTCGATAAAGTCCTCAAGAGAAGTCATCTTCCAGGTGGCTCTAGAGAAGAATCTGAAAGTATGGAATGTGGATATGAATATAGAGAATTCAATTCCAAGCTTGGAGAGAATGGTGAGAACCATTTGTTTCTCCTCCTTCAATTTATCAACCCCGCAAGCTTTGAGTTTCGACAGTAAATCCTTGAATTTTGTAAAGAAATATTGGATATTCTCGAAGCTTTTTGGATCTAATGTGAGTATCTCCACCTCTAGTATGTGTCCCCTCATCTCATACTATTTTCCAAAGAGCCCTTCCAATATGGTCCAGGCTTCATTGGGAGTCTTACAGGAAGATATATGAAAAAGGAGATTGGGAGAAATAAGACTGCAAATTGTTCCGAATGCCTCATCCATGCGATTTAAGTACTTGGATTTTTCTATGGATGATGTTGGTTTTGTATCTGTATTCATGGTTAACCTATACAACCCTCTGTATTGGAGATGTATAGCTATTTTCTCCTTCCATGCAAAATAGTTGTAAGGTGTAAGAATGAATTCTTTTTGGAATTCCATCTTTCCGCTGTCTCCAATCTTTTGTACCTGCAAAAATTTTTGGTGTATCTTTTGCTTAGTAGTTCGTCAGCTTTCATACCATGTAAATGTGTTGAACTGAACATAATAGATCTATCTAAACAATGATACACACATTTTCAGAGAGAATTGGAAAACGAAGAAGAAGGAGAGAAAGAATGGAAAGAATTCTCATTAACTGTTGTGAATAATGAATAATTTACACATGATATACTCTGTATAACTCAATGGGTTCGACTTGAGGTGAAACAAGTCACAATAGTGGTGGTATAGAGTGATATGGACACACACCAATAGTTACAGGAGTGAACTGCCACCTATTCTAGTCTCTCAGGCAGTTACGGGAGTGAACTGCCACCTAGTTGAGTTAACTAGTCAACAGTCTTCAGTTAACTGACTGAACAGAAAGTAGTGAGGAGCTAACTCAAGGAATCAAGGCTAATGGGCCACTTTAGTGATGATACCAAGGCAAGGTCGAATTAGCATGGTGATGATCCCAATGTTGCATGGTGATGATCCCAATGTAACATCTAAACTCAACTCAACTAGTCAAACTGAAGTGTGAACTGAAAGAGAATATTCTCCAGGTGGAATGTTCTCTCCTAAAATATAGGAGACTGGATAATGACTAATTATGACTAATAAACAAATAAAAACCTTAGGAAAAAGAAATCCTAGGTGTGTGTGAAGTAACTCCAGCAATGCCAACTCTAGACAATGTCTTCATTGGCTTGTTATAGATATTCTGTTGCGCAAAGGTGTTATTGGTTTTGACGACGTGAAAACGATTTCTTGCTCATTTCACCTCATGAATTTAACTTGAAGATCTTTGTGGAATCAAAGTGGGTCACATTAAATTTTATTGTTTTAGAACAACGAGAAATCGGTAGAGTCTGCTTGTGTATATACACGACATTGAAGATCAAGCTTCAATTATCCGTTTCTTTTCTTCATATTTAACTGAACAATGAAATTTTGATTATCTGATTTGATTGTATTAATGATTTGCAGTGATATTATCCCATATCGATGATATCATTTCCAAACCGTCAGCCTCCATGTCAGGTTTGTTGCACTCCCAAAAATTGAAAACGATATGCTAATAAGCATAGAGGGGATTTCACAGTGCAAGATATTAGATATTATTTTTGGGATTAACTGCTTAGTGTAAGTCATTGGTCAGTTGCGACTGATACTCATGGATATGGGTCATAGATTAATGACTTACACTACGCAGTTAATCCCAAAAATAATATATGATATGCTAATAGTAAATTTTGAGTGTATTTCTAACAAAATGCAGGGATTGCGATTGGAATGGGTTACGAGTTTGCCACGAGTGCATGAAGATCCACTATTATGAATGATCGGTTAATTGAGACACGTGGTCAATGGGTGAATTTCAAATTGAATAACAATCAACATACACCAATTCACAATGGTCGCTTTAAGAGGAAGTATCATGCAATCCAGATGGGTTATTGAGAATGTGGAAGATCCAAATTCTTGCCTGGTCACATTTATTGTTCAGCTCAATCCTACTGGTTGGGTATCCAAATGGGTTGTGAACAAGCGGAGCCCAAAATTAGTGATGGTTATCAATTGTCTAGTGAGGTTTTTAGGTGAAGAAAAAGCGAAGCAACAATAGTTGGACGAGGAACGCCTTCCCAAGCAAAAAAATCCAACCTTCTGTTTTTCAAAGCTGAGTACATCAAGGAATATACTTTCTTCATATCCTTCACCCACTATTAAACCTATTTGAAGGCGTATGCCAACCTACAACTCTACCTGCCCGGGCTCGACGCCATTGATAGCACCAAAATACTGACTATAGTTCACTCCAAGAATTTGAGCAATATGGAGTTTCGTCTAGCTTTTGGGGAGGCGGTGGTGGAGTCGAGCCACTATTTGGTGGTCTCACCACATTCAATATTTTGGCCAGAAAGACCAGATAGAGAGGCATAGGTTTACCATAAAAGTTAGCCAAACCAATTTCCCGAATAATCTAGGCGTGATTCTCTTCGGATATGCTCCCGAAAAATCCGTTCATGGCTTTTAACTGCCAATATTTGGCTACACGACTCACAGACATGGCCATTTACATATTGTACATTTAATATTCCAACCATGGTGGGTTGATGACAACTATGGTTCTATTGTGGGTGTTCATGGGTTTGTTCATTGGCTACCCTTCTACTCAGTTATATAAGATGTTCAAGGGATCATAAACACACTAAAGACTGCTTTCATGTTTCTTGGAATTGTTTTCGTCATTTTCTTTGTATTAAATGCATTGATCTGGGGTGAGAAATCTTCTAGTGTTGTACCGTTTGGGACCATGTTTTCTTTAGTCTTTTTATGGTTTGGAACTTCCATGCCCTTGGTTTTTATTGGCAGCTACTTTGGCTACAAGAAACCTGCAATTGAAGATCCAGTGACAACAAACAAAATTCCCACGCAAATTCTAGAACAGGCTTGGTACATGCAACCTGTTTTCTCCATACTCATTGGTGGCATATCGTCATTTGGTGTTGTTTTCATTGAGCTATTTTTTTATCCTGACTTCTATATGGATGCATTAGTTCTACTACATCTTTGGGTTCTTGTTCATAGTCTTTGTTATCCTTCTCATCACCTGTTCAGAGATCATGGTTGTTCTCTGCTACTTCAACTATGCAGTGAAGATTATCACTGGTGGTGGAGAGCATATCTGACTTCAGGCTCTTCAACACTCTACTTGTTTCTATACGTAATATTTTACTTCTTCACGAAACTGGAGACTTTAGTTTGCCTGATTGTCACTCTGCAAGGTCAAATAGTCTTCAAGTTGTCAGAGTACCAAACTATCCTTCCATCGTTGTCTCATAATTGATTGGATCTGTGGTTGTTAAAAGAACTTTGGAAAATGGATAGCAAAGACCAGAATTACAATGTTGTACCCTCGGGCGGCATAAACTTCTAGAGCATTCATGGTGGCCTGTGCTACAGGTATATGAAAGTAAACAATCATTGTTTGTTTGTGTTATAATAAAATTTCATCATCTATTGTTTTATTATAAAATGATTACAATAATTTTTTTTTATTTGTGATTGTTTTATTATAAAACAATTATAATAACATTTTTTATTTTTTTTTATAAATAATTTCCTTTTTTATAATAACCAAAAAAAAAAACATATATTGTTTGTTTTTATTTCTTTACAAATAAACTACAAATGGACTTTTTTTTATAAATTCCTGAAAAACAATATGAACACATGCTTTTGTGATTTTATGCTAAGCAAGCAATCAACGATGAAACAAACGTGTGTGCAACGACCACATCAAGAGCTATAAACCACATTTTAGTTTTTACTTTGTCGCATTTGTCCTTCTTTCTGCATGTTATATTTTCGAACATCTCACAAGTTTTCATGCAGGATTTGTACTAAGTTTTTTTAGGAGCGCGGTCAATCGCATCTTGCTGCTGAAGTGATTTTCAAAAATCACAAAAACTTTTGAAAAAGACATGCTTTCTTGACTGCTTGAAAAATTTGTTATGCATCATAAACATCATGATGTTTGTTGTTACATAGAAACCTTTTCATAAACCCATTTGCGTCATGAATGTCTTCCTCCATTTCTCCTTCAAAGAAGATTGGTCATCCCTATGTTGAAGCCCATCTTCCATTGAATTATCCTTCATGACTTCACACACGCCTATCTTTCTGATTCACATACATCTCTTTAGTTTTTTTCAGTTCAATTTTCCTTGTCAATAAAACTATCCGGCTCCCTTTCCATGACTACATTACCTTGCCATACACACTGTTACTACTAAGATATTTTCATTTATAGTCCTAGTGACACCGATACAGATCATAGAGGAAAAGGATCCAGAGAAGACACCTTCCCCAGCTCTCGATGCTCAAATTTGGGACCTTTCACAAAATGAACAAGAGGTCAAGAGTGTCTTAGACAATGATCTCCCCGATGCACCAAAGACCTAATAGGGTAGTCCGAAGGATGATTCAGGGTCGGGCGAACAAAAGGAATAAACTCCATAGCAAGAAATTATCGTCTCAACGGTCGATAATCCAGTAAGTACCAAACCTACCCCCGATGCCTCAATTTCAATCGGTGCTCAAATCCCTTATGAGAGACAAACAAAAGATGGGCCTTCATAACATAGGGAAGAAGTTCAAGAACCCAATCTTGAACAAATATATACCATCGGGAGCCTGGGAAATACTCTCACCTGGGGAGATCAACAAATCCCCAAGCCCGTGGATGAAGTCGCTAACATACATGCCATCTCTTATGACCGGAATAGGAAATCCATTGTGCAAAGGACCACCAAGATGAGGAGGATCACTCTGGATTGCTCCATCCTCATCACCATGGAGGAAAGTATGATAAATACAAAGCACGCCAAAATAGCTGAACTTATAGGCGCAGAAATGGAAATCACCGATGCCACCCTGGACATAGAAAAAAAGGATGAAGAGGAGCTGGTTGTTGCTCTGAAAGAATTAGAACATTTGTGCCACTTGGAGAAATATTACCAAGACACCACACATGTCGTGATGTTCCTAAGGAGTGAATTCAAGGAGGCCTACACCTATACACTGCAAGGATAGCAGAGTTGTAAGAAGACACCCTCATGGCACTGGCCACATGCAAGGATATGGAGAGGTGGTATGAGAAAGCACAAAAAGCAGTGGAAAGGGTCGACTATATCAATGCGGTTCAGCAAGGCCGAGATATACAAGATTACGACATCTGAGTGTTAAAAGAAAGAAACCTCAATCGCATAAAGAAATCAGCCGAATATTGGGCAAAAATGGCTTCGGAACCTCATCAGGAAATCCAAGAGAAATGGGTCAAGTGCAAGAAAAGTTGGATCAAGATCAACCGTGTAATGAGAGACATCAACCTACTCGAATTTGGCACACCTGATGACTTTGTCGACTTGTGCGACATAGTTAAATCGCACGCCAAACAAGACTTATCATGGGCCGAGGAAATAGAAAAGATGACAGACATTGCACCAGGACAGGTGTTGGGCTCTAAAGATGTCCTAAAAACAACCTCTATGCATCAACCAAAGGTAGGCACTGGCACAAGCGTTTTACTTGTCACCTACGTAGGTTCTTACCTTCCATTTTCAATACCCAGCCTCCAGAGATGCAACACCTGTAAAGGAACAACAATCGTAAAGGGAACGACAGTTGTTATATTCAAAGGAACAACACGACTTGCAAAAGGAACAACAATCGTTACATTGGGGCAAGCTAATGTTGAATTAATTGCATTGTAGTATTTACCCAACTATCTAATTTGTCAACCCAGGGGTCATAAACTGACGAAGCACACGCAAAGTATATGCAAGATTGAAGTGAGACTAATATAATATAATGTTTAAGCTACAACTGAAATTAAATCATTAATCTAACACACGACTGAAATAGAATCATTAATCTAACACACGACTGAAATTGGATTAATCTAGTTGCGTAAATGAAATTAATCTAGGAATGAGAAATTGCGTGAAGGAATTAATCTAGAAATGGAGAACTACATGAAGGAAAAGAAAGTACAACATGTGAAGAGTTGAATGACACAACAACATATGTGAGCTCACTCTAATGAAGCAATCTTATATTAAAATAACCAAATCAATCTTCATAACATAATAATGAAAGCATGAAAACCAAAACCATGAATCAAATCTAAGAATCCCTTTCTCTTTCGAATCCTAATGACTACTCTAATTCTCTACTTGCAACTGATTGAATTCTAATTGCTCCTAATTGAATAATCTAATTCCTCTTCTACTTGAATATCTAATTGAATTCTCATGAAGAGAGAGCACTCTCTTTTATACATGAGAGCCTTGAAGATAAGATAACTATCTCATTATTACAGATCCACTTTTCTCTCAACCTATTTCCCATTATTACAAAATATAATCCATTTAAATCCTCACACATATCTCTCATATATCTTAGATAAGATATTCCAACCAAATCTCCATGATCTTCTCCTTGGAATGGGCTTGAATTATCTCCTCAAATATTGAAATGGTGGAGGAAGTATTCGAAAAGTCCTTTGAATTAATCCTTCACATATTCCTACACATTACAAATCTCACACATATTTGAGATATATATGAAAACATGTTTATTTTCTAACATTTAATCACAAATTCCTTTTAAATACTAAAATGAATAAAGTGGAGAACGATAAGGTGAAACCCAAGTATATTTATGGAAATGATATCGTGAAAGGTTAATGGGGCGATGAAATGTGAAGAATGATGAAGGGAAAGGTGGATGAGAATAGGACATTTCTAAGCCCCAACATACCCCCCAACTTAACTTGTTGCATGTCCTCATGCAACCATGCATGGATCTTTTCAAGAAATTTTGGCATCTAAATGTTGGCTTTGAGTGATGATAATTAATGTTTTCCAGGATGGGATTTACATGAGTAACAACTGACATTTTTCGTATGGTTGGTTCTTGTGTGACAACCATGAATATAAAGAATGTTGGTTCTTGTGTTAACAACATTCATTTCGTTGCTTGTTCTCTTGTTGTTATGATAATAATTTGCCCATATTTTTACTGGAAAATGTATGCTATCAATGTGCATAAGGAAAACATCATTGAGTATAAGAAAGCCCTTTTTTTTGGTTTTGTGTATCAGTGCCTATGAAGTAAAGTGCAACAGAGTATCGTTGGAAAAGAAATGTTCATAACCGGTAAATGAGACGAAAAAAATGGAATGATGGTCATGGAAAAATGGAGTGATGATAGTGAATAAAGTCCCCTACCCCCCAACTTAACTTGTTGCATGTCCTCATGCAACGTGACATAAATGATAGAAGTGAAAAGGAAAGGGAACTGGGTAAGGGAGTTTTCCAAATTATTCATTGCTAGCAGTTGAGGAATTACATGATTAAAGTTTAGAAAATAGCATACCTCCACTTACCCAAAATGTTGATGAACTATGCAATAGGAATATGACTGATGCACCTGCTAGAGTATGGAAGATGTCACTGTTGCAGGATCATATGGAAAGTGACTGCTGCTGTAGCTGCGACTGTTGTCGTCTGGATCAGAGAATGTGAAGTGGAGGGATCTGAACTACTGCTGAATGAATCATGGAAAAGAGAAAGTGTGAAAGTAGAACTATAGTACTCTCAAATAGCTGTAGTCATGCTGTTGTAACTGCTGATAGAGTCATGAAAAGTGTATAGTATTCACCCTCTGTTAAACCTGATGGTACAATTCGAATCATGTGAATGAATGTGTCGATGTCGAGCATGAAAATAAGTCATTGGGTTATCGACCAATGATGAATGTCGTTAACCAATGTGAGGCAACTCACCATTGATGTCAATGAGTGCCAAGGTACCCGAGTACATCTGGCGAAGTGCGAATGAATGAGTTGATGTCAATCCACTTGCAAGATTTGACAATCAAGGGACATTGATTTATTCCCATGATTTTCAGCGAGAGAACTTTCCATTAAGGCATGCAAGCCTCCAGGTACTCAAAATGGACTCTAGTCTATATCCCAAATAAGGTGTTGAGGTCGATGGGGCAAGAATTGTTGAAAGGTGGGCCTTAAGGAATCCCACATCAGTCAACATGAGTTTGGATAAAAAAGAGTGGTAGGACTATAAATGAAAATATCCCAGTAGTAACAGTCTTTATGGCAAGGCAATGGTGTCATGGAAAGGGAAATGTATAGTTTTATTGACAAGGAAAAATGAAAAAAAACTAAAGAGATGTATGCGACTCAAAAAGATAGGTGTGTGCAAAGCCATGAAGGATAATTCAATGGAAGATGAGCTTCAACACAGGGATGAACAATCTCCTTGGAAGGAGAGTTGGAGGAAGACATTCGTGGCGCAAATGAATTTATGAACGGGTTTATGTGTAACTTCAAACACCATGATGTGTAAGACGAGAATTAGCTCCTTCAAGAAGTCAATAAGACATGTCTTTTTCAAAAAAAACTGTGATTTTTGAAAATCACTTTAGCAGCAAGATGCGATTGGCCCCGCGCCTGAAAAAATTTAGTACAAATCCTGCATGAAAACTTGTGAGATGTTCGAAAAAAACAGAACATGCAGAAAGAAAGACAAATGCGACAAAGTAAAAAATGTGGTTTTATACCTCTTGGCGTGGGCGTTGCGCGTGCACGCTTGTTTCATCGTTGATTACTTGCTTAAGTGACTCCAAGAAACAATTTGACTTAAAAAAACATTACTTTGATATTGTTTTCAAGAATTTATTTGAAATGTCCATTTGCTACAAAGTTTTATTTTTCATGAATTTAACCTAAAATGTTGTAATAATTTATTTGTTATTATTTTTATTTTTTATTTATTTCTTTATTTCTTTTAAACAAACTAAAATAACATGCTATAATAAAATAAACAAAACAAACTGAAATAACATGCTATAATAAAACAAACACACAAATAAAATTCTTTATTTATATAAATATATAATTTTATTTTATTTTATATATTTACAATAAATAAAAGGAGATGTCTTTTTTTTTATTATTATAATAAAACAAACCAAAAATTGTTTTATTATAATAATTTTTAATTATATAGATATATATTTTAAGAAGACAAAAATAATTGAAAGAAAATCTATGAACTGAGGCTAGGGAACGCTTCAACTTTCATGTATATAATTGATTTCATGCTGGTGATTTTCATATTGCAACTAATACATGGAATGCACAAGGACCGACGCAAGGTACTTGGTAAAGAAATGGTCATACGAAGTCACGATGTAATAAGGGTTCAAGTTCGGTGGAGTTTGGTTTTTTTTTTTTTGGAAGGACCTAATCGCAGGAAAACCATCTAATGCTCCAAGTGAATGTTGGAGGTGTGCATATATGGTTGTATTAGAGCCTGAGCCATTGGATATGCTATTATAATAAATAATTATTAGCTGGTCTCTTCAGAATACATTTTCGACCTGATAAATGCATAAAATAGATTTGGATGGTTTCAAACTTGCAGAACGTCGTTATCCTATACCTGGGCCACTAGGCCACCATGAATGTTGTCAAGCGCTGATAATAAATTATTTGTAGATGGTGAATTTCCTTCATGTGTACGAAAGATTGTAGTGAATGAATTCATCTCCATCCAACGTAATAGCGAATTTTCACTTCTCCTATATGGCGAGAAAGGAAGATTGATGGCACAGTAACCTCCAATGTCACTGTGGTTTAATGCAAAGCCCGAAAGACCGCCGCTAAGAAAACCTACAATGGCACTCTTGATTCCATCATTTCTCTGCCATCTTGTCATCTGATCACCTTCCCAGTTCCACCAGAGATGAGAACCGATGCTTGTCCTTCTTTGTCCCACCCAATCCTGAAGCCAGAATACAGAAAAAATAGATTCAGCGCCACCTTGCCTTCCAACCACTGCCCCAGACAGAATCCATTTGGTATTTATGGCATTCTGCATATTGTTTTTGTATATCGTTCAATCAGCTCTATAGAGGAACAACCATGCAATATCCTCCCTTGCATTGAAGTGCCATACATCTGAATCTGTACCCAGTCATCTGTTACCAGATTAAAAATAGAATGAGCATGACCTTCAAGGTATACACACTTCATGCTAGACGTGATGTAGAAGGTGATGGAGCATAGGTTGTACTCCAATCGCCTCTAGATCTGTAAGCCACCAGATTGGCTGCTGCAGTGATGGGTTGATCGCCTCTACCAAGTTGCTGCTCTTCAGTGCTGGTACACAAGCATTCTAAGAAGGAAGATGGTGACCGGAGCCCTTTACGTAACCACAATCATGACACATTCCACTTAGCTTAGTACTTTCGTTGTAGCCCATGACCTTACGTAATAACCATTCATTCATTCATGAGCCATGAATTTGTTGTTGAGCTGAGATGACTGATACAAGATAGATCATAAGCTGATTATCTAAGATGGCTCCAATGGATTTGCAGGCACCCCATGGGCGTCTTCTCCACCCATGTTGGAGTATGGATTTTTGTCTTGCGAACCAGAGATTAGCTATAATAGCAATAGTTACTTCCACCACTCATATCCTGAATATGAACAAGGAGTGGATTCAGATTGCGATTTTATGGGTTTGAGATCCCAAAGATCTCATCGATTGACCATGCCGGATCCACAACAAACATGTTAATCGACCCGATGTTGATGATAATTGATGCGTTGATAATACTTGATCTGCATACGCCCGTGGAAAATTTGCAACCACATTTCCGAGCGGAGCCTTGCCATCCTTCTTTCAAGGCGGTAGCATCTCTCGAGACCGGAGCCTATTCCATGCTTGAAACTCAGCAGATGAAGCAGACACTTGAATGTAGCTAGCTACTTATTTCTGAATTGACGGATCATAATAATGTCTAGTTATGCATGTTCGCCAGATCGAAATCTCTGATTTTAGATATAATTATGGAGGTTGACGGTTTGGAAATAAGATCGCAAATCATCGTTAAATATGGAAGAAGATTACTGCAAATCAAATTGACACACAATCACTTACCTCGTCGTTAAAACAGATCCGCTTACCTCGTCGTTCCTTACCTGCCCATTCCGTTATTCCAATAATGTCGTTGAAGCATGTGCCTTGATCCCATCCAGATCTGCCATGCAACCTCAATGCGTTCCACCAGACAGAGATATCAAAGAGCTAATTCATCTCATCTGTTGTTCTTCTCTAGCAGGACGGAAAAAGTAGTCATGCTTCCAACAAACCAATACATAATTTGTGGTCTCTTATCGAAAAATTTCTTTGCAAGCATAGAACTCCCTGAAATATTCCTACAAAGGCCAACAAGAATGATGTGGAGTGCACAGCCGCATGAATATTATTTCAAAATTTCCTTATGGGAGAGTCCATAAACTTTTGAAGATGAAGGAAAACATATGGCACAATCGTCAAATGTTGAATACATTGCATTGTTATTATGTGCTAAACATGAGGCCGAATCTGGATGTACTACGAGACATGGAATAATGGAAGCATCCTCTACAACTCTCTCTAACTGCTTTATAAACAAGCTTTGTGACTGGGCCAATTTTTTCAATGAACCAGGCTCTAATGAATTTGCAAGTTGTTTATTTGTTTGATCGAGCTTATGCGGTGGTTTCTGCGCAAAATTCATGATATTTTATTTGTTTGCAGGGTTATTTCCAGGCATCTACAGGATAAGGGGTGAGAGGAAAAACATAGTGCGCAACCCAAAAATAAACCAGGCCGATGTTTAAAAAATGAGGTTGGATCTTGGGAGGGTTGTTGCGTGAGAATTATTTGTCACGTGCCTCTTATCTTGCATAAATTGCAGACCTTTTTATTCATTATATATATATATATATATATATATATATATATATATATATATATATATTTAAGTTACTTACTATTTTATTGCAGACGGAGGGTGCGCAAACATGTATTTTATTTTTTTCTATTATGTTTTCAAAATGAAGAATAAAATAAAAATAAAAAATTATTTTGCAAGATTATTAAAAAATTTATGAGCAAATGGAAGACGAAAAATAAATTAGGCAAAATTTTATTTTCGTCAATTAATTGATATTCCTGAAATCAATCAGCCAGTCATCCTAATTTATAATCCTCATGATTGCACGAAGCGCGGAGGAGAACATACTTATTCTAGCAAAAAATAAAAAAAAACTTGAAAATAAAATCCTACATACACTACGCTAATTAGAAATGTGAAATTAGTTACGTGTAATCAAATAGCTAATGTAGCCATGCACGCAACAGTAATAAAAATATGTTATCTTTCAATTTTGCAATTGATAGTCAGGAATATGTATGAACGTGTGGAATTAGTTGTTGAAATTGTGAATTAAGAAAATAAAAAGAAAAACTAAATGTATCTAACCTAGTACTCGCTTGAAACCATCGTTCGATCAGGCTTTCATAGGTGTGTTGTTCCTCGCTCAGATCATGCTGTAACTCCTCTTCAT
>ML819089.1:0-12715 GCA_009831015.1 Picea engelmannii | reverse complement strand
TTAATCACACTTGCATGAAAAAGAAATTTAAACTACCACACTTGTAGGAATTGAAATTTACACTATCCTACATGTCCTTACCCATATGTCACCTCAGAGTTAGGAGCATGTCTAATCATGCTTGCATGAATTGAAATGAAAAAGAAACTTAATACCTCAATCCATCGTGCTTCCCCGACAACGACGCCAAAATGTTGGGCTCTAAAGATGTCCTAAAAACAACCTCTATGCATCAACCAAAGTTAGGCGCTGGCACAAGCATTTTACTTGTCGCCTACGTAGGTTCTTACCTTCCATTTTCAATACCCAACCTCCAGAGATGCAACACATGTAAAGGAATAGCAATCGTAAAGGGAACGCCAATTGTTCTATTCAAAGGAACAACACTACCTGCAAAAGGAACAACAATCGTTACATTGGGCCGAACTAATGTTGAATTAATTGCATTGTAGTATTTACCCAACTATCTAATTTGTCAACCCACGGGTCGTAAACTGACGAAGCACATGCAAAGTATATGCAAGATTGAAGTGAGACTAATCTAATATAATGTTTAAGCTACAACTGAAATTGAATCATTAATCTAACACACAACTGAAATAGAATCATTAATCTAACACATGACTGAAATTGGATTAATCTAGTTGCGTAAATGAAATTAATCTACGAATGAGAAATTGCGTGAAGGAATTAATCTAGAAATGGAGAACTACATGAAGGAAAAGAAAGTACAACATGTGAAGAGTTGAATGACACAACAACATATGTGAGCTCACTCTAATGAAGCAATCTTATATTAAAATAACCAAATCAATCTTCATAACATAATAATGAAAGCTTGAAAACCAAAACCATGAATCAAAGCTAAGAATCCCTTTCTCTTTCAAAACCTAATGACTACTCTAATTCTCTACTTGCAACTGATTGAATTCTAATTTCTCCTAATTGAATAATCTAATTCCTCTTCTACTTGAATAATCTAATTGAATTCTCATGAAAAGAGAGCACTCTCTTTTATACATGAGAGCCTTGAAGATAAGATAGCCATCTCATTATTACAGATCCACTTTTCTCTCAACCTATTTCCCATTATTACAAAATATAATCCCTTTATATACTCACACATATCTCTCATATATCTTAGATAAGATATTCCAACCAAATCTCCATGATCTTCTCCTTGGAATGGGCTTGAATTATCTCCTCAAATATTGAAATGGTCGAGGAAGTATTCGAGAAGTCCTTTGAATTAATCCTTCACATATTCCTACACATTACAAAGCTCACACATATTTGAGATATATATGAAAACATGTTGATTTTTCAACATTTAATCACAAATTCCTTTTAAATACTAAAATGAATAAAGTGTAGAACAATAAGGTGAAACCCAAGTATATTTATGTAAATGATATCGTGAAAGGTTAATGGGGCGATGAAATGTGAAGAATGATGAAGGGAAAGGTGGATGAGAATAGGACATTTCTGAGCCCCAACAACAGGTGCGGTAGTTCATGGAACACCCGATCAAAGATCGATACATGTTGCAACAATTAAGTGCCAAAATAGTCAAGTATCAGGCAGAAGCAGTAGAGATAAGAGAGATTCATTCGACCCCAATGGAACAACATAGATTCCCGTATGCCAACACATGTGAGGATATCTTCATCAAGTGGTAGAAGTACGAGAAGAGTCACCCACTTAAGTGAAATCCTATGATGACTCTTAGACAGACTAATAGAACAAAGCACCATGTGGCGAGTTTTGTTTTACTTAGTTGCACTTCAATAGTTATTTTTAGTTAATAGTATGTTATAAGCAGGAAGATCGACCTATTATCAAAGGTCGATGGTTGTTGAAAGCACCCTCATTTTTGGATTTTGTTAAGAACTATTTTGGAGCTACCTTAATTGAGACAAATTTGTGTTTTTCATCAGAAGTGTGTATGATTGGATGTGGAGAAGAATTATTTATTATTTCATCTCTTGAATGGATGTTGTAACGAGTAAGAGCTTCTAAAACTATTGATAATTTATTTGATGAAATGCTTTACAGTTTTTGTTTCTAATGGTGAAAAGTAAGTCATTGTGTTATTATGTGATGGGTGATTAGAGTTAAGAGAATTATTTTTCTTGTCGTCGTTTATAGCATGCATGTTTTCTTTCTAATAAATTGTATCTCAATCAAATTGGAATACCAACAGGTTAATGTATTAGTACTAGGCTTGTGGTAGATCATTGTTGTCTGCATGATAGAGTGAAATGGTTATCCCAAAGCTCATCCTTCTCCAGTAGTTGAGTTTTTCCCTATTTGTTACCTAGTTGGTTTATACCAACTTTTATCTTGTATCGATCCCACCTATAAGAGAAAACACAAAAAAAGGGAGAATGTCTGAACCAAAGGAGAAAGCCTTCAAAAGAAAATGTAAATCCCATCGATTATTTGGATGGATCACAAGATCTGGATAACCATTCCACTATTAAACGTTTCAGAGTCTAATTGGGCCTCGGTGGTGGGTTTGGTTCCTTCTGTTGAGTTAAAGGGATTTAGGACCCCTCAACAGGTACCTCAACTTCCGAGGGTCGTAAATTTTGTATATGATCTTTGTTTTAGGTGAGTGATAGTCCGTTGGAAAGGTATTTCAGAGAACTACACATTCCACCATCAAACTTTGACTCTGTTTGCAATTTGACTGTGGTGAGCCAAAAAACATTGTTTAGGCCTCCAAAACAACCCCGAAGGTACATCAAGATGTGTTGACATGAAAACATACAAAATAATCTAGTTGGATTAGGTGAGAGGCTAGTAATATACACCTAGAAGATGTGTAGGTATTCAGACAACCCCAGAAGTGTAGGACCCACAATTACAAATAATTACATAAGAATGTGATGAACTAAAAATGGATAAGAGGATCCAGTTGGAATAGGTGGGTGGCCACCAATAGCCAAATGGATCATGCATGGAAATATATATGGACGATTTCACAACATATGGGGATGAATTTGATGAGGCATTAGCCAATATGAAAAACAAGTTAATCATGTGCAAGGAGTCAAATGTTTCCCTTAGTAATGAAAAGTGTTTTATGATGGAAATTGATGGCATTATACTAGGACATCACATCTCATAAAAAGGTATTCAATTCAATCTAGAAAAAATAAAGGTAATATTGAATTTTCCAACACCAACTTTGTAGAAGTAGGTATAAATATTTATAGGATATGCTAGTTATTACCATAGATTCATTGAAAATTTTTCATGTATTTCTCGTCCATTATTTTCCTTACTTAGGAAAAATATTGAGTTTGTATGGATAGAGATATGCCAACATGCAATTGATGAATTTAAAGTCAAAGTATCAAAATCTCTTGTACTAAGAGGGCATGATTGGACCCTCCTGTTCCACATTTCCACAAACGCATTTGACACCACTATTGGAGTTGTCCTCGGACAACTCGAAGGAAAATACCCATATGCAATCTACTATGTCAGTAAGAATATCTCTCCTACTGAATTGAACTATATGGTAACCGAGAAAGAGTTTCTTGTTGCTATTCATGCAATAAATAATTTTATACATTACATCACTGGATATTTTGTAATCTTGCATATTGATCATGTTGTTATTAAATATTTAATGAAGAAACCAATCACAAATGGCAGGGTCACTAGATGGTTTATTTTATTGCAAGAATTTGATTTTACTATTTTAGACAAACCAGGGAAAGATAATGTATTGGATGACTTCCTTTCTAGAATAACATCTAATGAGAATGAACCTCCAATAGATTTTTTTTTCCAGATGGACACCTCTTTGCATTATCTACTAACTCACCTTGGTTTGTAGATATTGCTAACTTTTTGGTTGCAGTAAAACTTCCACATTATCTAACCCCCAAAGAATGACAAAGTGTAGTCATGAAAAGTGAAATATTCTCATGGATTGATGGTTGTCTCCTTTACACTGGGACTAATTTCATTATCAGAAGTTGTGTACAATAGGACAAAGTCCATGATATACTAAAATACTGTCATGATGGTCCAAGTGGGGACCACTTTGTAGATAAAAGGATTGGGTACAATATACTCCACCAGGGGTATTATTGGCCCACACTTTTCAAAGATTCCAAAGAATATGTGAAGAGGTGTGACAATTGTCAATGCATGGGTAGACCCGTACAAGCAGACAAAAAGCCACTACAACCATAAATGGTGTTAGAACCTTTTGGAAAATGGCCCATTGATTTTGTGGAACCAATAAATCCCCCATCTCATCAACACTCCTACATCCTCGTTTGTACATACTATGTAACAAAATGGATAGAGGCAAAGGAACTTCCAGCATCAACCAAACAAGAAGTAGTATAATTTCTCCACAAGGAAATTTTTTTAAGGTTCAGGATACCACGAGAGATAATGATTGATGGAGGAAATCAGTTCATATCATGACTTGTCAGAGATCTGATGGAAAATTACAAAATCAAGAATCAAGTAAAAACACCATATCATCCACAGGTAAACATATAGGTAGAGGTGAATAACAAGATCCTTGAGGCCATCATTACTGAAACCATCAGATAACACCTCAAGGATTGGGATGATAGACTCCCCAAATCCTTATGGGACTATAGAACCACATGGAGGACTATTAAAGGATACACACCTTATGAGTTATTCTATGGAAAGAGATTACTATTGCCCATTGAAATAGAGATTCAAATAATAAGGAAATTAATACAACTTGGATTGGAACTATGAGAGGCTATGAAACAAATCTTGCTCCAAATCAATGAGTTGGAAGAACTACGTCATGATGCACTACATCGAGCCACGATGATACAACATGAAAGGGCCAAATGGAATGATAATTTTATTAAGAAGAAGAAGTTCAAGGCTGGAGACTCGACATTATTATTCTGTTCTAGGTTCAAAGACTTCAGAGGAAAATTCCGCACCAGATAGCTTGGTCCATATGAGATCGACATAGTATATGATAGTGGGGCCATCAAAATTCACACCATCAATGAAGACAATATTCCTCTAATGGATAATGGACATATACTTCACTTATAACAATGGCCCTTATCAAAGATATCCTTTTTTGGGATAATTACAAAAGAATGACCCGATATTGACCTGGAAATCATTCTTTCTGGATAGTTTTTGTTCCTTCTTTAAAAAAAAAGATGAAAAAAAAAGAATAAACAAGAAGGAAAATTCACAGTTTCATGATGGTTATGTGAGGATCCTTCTCAATAAATATTAATAAAAAAATTGTTTTCTCTAACCATCTTCTTTTTCTAGGATAACTGGGGGAGAATAATGTTGTTTACATTTCCTGTTGTTGAAACTCTTGTTGATGCAACTCCAGTTGTTGTGATTTCCTATTGTTGCAACTCCCTTTGTCACGATTCTCGTTGTTGCAACTCCAGTTGCTACAACTTCCTTTGTCGCTGCAATTTTTGTTGCTGCAACTCTGGTTGTTACAAATTTTGTTGCTACAACTCCCTGTGTTGCAAATCTTGCAACTGAAACTTACCCTGACGCAACTATTCTCGTTGCAACAACTTCCCCTACCACATTCATTCCCTTTGTTGCAATTCCTATGGTTTCTACTCCATTTGCAACCCCTCTATTCATTTCACCAATTCCACTCTCATTTACTTGGCCACTACTCCATTTGCAACCCTCCCATAGTTTTCAAATTTCCCTTCCCTCATTCTCTCGATTGCAACTCCATTGCAGCCTTGCTTCATTCCCCAAAAATCACAAGTTTTCCTTTTTATCCAAATCTCAATTCATTTTGATTGTTGTAGCTTCATTTATGTGACTAACCTCGTTGTTTCAACTCTCGTTGTTGTGACTCCATTCCTCTAATAAGTCTCGATCATTTCATTTTTATTGTTGCAGCTTCGTTGCCGCAACTCTGCTTGTATCTCTGTTCCATTTTTTTTACTTTTCACCCACATATTTCCCTCCATCACCTATGCTGCAATTTGTATCCCTAGTATAGAGACACATTGTCGGTGTTGTATTTTCATCACTGCAACTCCTGTTGTTGTGATTCCACTTGTATCTCACATTTTCAGGAATTGACATTCAAATCCATCCGATGAAACTAACAACGTTGACGCTGCAATTTGTGCTAGAACCATTGATGGGACTCCATCCTCCATGACCAATATTTGATCTACGTCATACTCATACACCCACACAATATAAGACATGGCAAGTATGCGTTCCTATCTGAATTTTCAATAAGTATGTTCTAATGGAATTTGTAAATATCATTTGTCTGTAACTGCCACATCATAGCATCATTATTACAATCATCATTCCCATATCCACCACCCTTATTTCTATAATTCCGAACTCACCACCCCATAATTTGCATAGCTTTGTAAACACAAACACTCAGAGTTATCAAAGGAAAGGATCCATGGGAGGATCATTAATCCACAAAGATTTGACTGAACCAATGTTGTTGGAGGTTTATGACCAAATTAGAGAAATTCGGGGACGAGTGGGATTTATGGAGTATGTTCTACGATTATGAGGATACAATGATGAAATCACACTAGAATTCACTCTAAATTACACAATCGAGCGCTCTATAGTCGTAGGTACACATGTGGAGGTCATAGAGGAAAATGTGGCCAAAGTCACTGGGATACCTCGCATAGGAGAAAGATGGTATATTCAAAGGACTTCACACCTAGAAATTTTGAGGTAGTTCCTCGAACCAGGGGAAGATTTAGTAAATAAGTGAACATACTTCAACCACAGATCATTATCTCACCCATGGGAAGACACGACCATCTTCGTTCAATGTTAATTCACTTGCGAAGGTCGCTATGGCACTATTTATGTTCAACACATTTTCCTTCTCGACCATCTTCGCCACAACTAGTCGATCAACATGTTGTATATTGTATTCATGACGCTGTAGAAAATGGAAGCGCTTGTCTAAATGGCCAAGAAACCTAGAGATGATGTATCACATCATGACCTTATCAAATTATTAGTCGAGCACACACTGCAAAAAGATGGACACACCTAGAACAAAATTGTGCAACCACTTGTTCTCCTCAATGAAAATGAAGTTGTTTCCCTTCATGCGGACGAGTGGGAAATTCCTACACTTCCGGCTTCACAAGTGACCACAGCCGCAACACCTCTTCCAAACAATGAGGCTACAGAAAAAATAGTACTGTATGTTGCGATTCCATAAAGGAAACCCAAGAGAAAAAATAGGGAAAATATTGCCATGCTGCAACTCTGGTAGACATAGACCATGACAATGATGTGGAAATAACAATTAACAAACTACCCACTAAGTAAATTTGAATGTTTAAGAAAAGGAAACCTCTCACTTCAAAGAAACGAAGGAAAAAACATGAGGCTTAAAATCAACATAAGAAGAGAAGAATTTCCAAGACCAAGGAGCAAGTCAAGGAGTAAGACCGAGAAAGAGAGGAAGTTGAACCCTCCCCTACTACACAAGAAATAGAGGAGGATACTCACCTAGATTCCCAAGAATTATTGGATGACACATAAGAACTAGACCAAGACACTCTCAGCAAAGGCCTTAGCGCTCTCCTTGAAGCATACACAGAGGATGAAGATTTTGAAGCCTCCACTGACCCACAAGAACCAATGGAGAAGCATACTCAATAAAATGCTCAGATAGAGGTAGAAGACCCAACACAAGAAAAGAGGACAAGGAGGAACAAGAACAAGCCTTTGCTCTTTCACCAAAAACAACAGAAATCACTCCTCCAACACAATCGCTCAAGACTCAAGAGCCACAGATGGAAAATACAGACAACTCTAGTAGTACAAAGGACAATGGGAAACTGGACGTTCTCATTGACACATCATTAAGCAAAATTGCGAGAAATAAACAAGAAGGAATTCCTCTTGCTAGAAAAAAAAGAGGTACTCTTGAGGAATAAAATGTTGCTACTTCGGAAGACAAGCTTGAAATGGAACCAAATTCCCCTGCTAGCACACAACAACCAATAGGAGGACCTCTTGGGGAATGACCTACCCATTTACCAGAAGAACAAGGAGAAGAAGAGGTCCCACCGAGAAACTCTTATGAAGATGGTCCTACTGATACACCAGAACAAGTCCTAAATCAGTCGCAACCACATGATTCTACTTCAATTACTCCCAGATGGGTAACCATCCCCCACTTTCTCCCTATTCATGCCTCTTTGTCAAGAGAAAAAAAAATGTTAAGGGTGAAAAACTTGCAGCTTAAGATCAATTTGAAAATGATCATAGAAGAGATTGAGGAACATAAGGCACCTAAGAAATTAGGTAACCCTGCAACAAGTCCTCTTGCTGCAGGGAAACCCTTAATCGACTCACAGGAAAGAGGTCATCCTAGAGACACAAAATAAGTAGTTGTCCATGCTACAAATCTTATGGTAATTGATAAAGCCACATAGAGAGAGACAGAGACAAAACAAAAAAGAGAAGTTCAGTAGAAGAGGATATTAGTGAAGAGAAGGTGGCAGTAGAGGAGGTAATTCATGGTATCAGTGACCCCCAAGGTCACCCTAACTTCTCTAACACTGAGTGATTGTGGTTGCATGAGGACATGCAACAGTTTTGGGCCGGGGGAGATGAGAGGTTCCTAAAATGGCATACTTTTAGCACCCGTCTATACCTTTTTTCTTACCATTTTTCGTTAATCACTTCCCTTTTTGATACTTCCTTTATCCATTTCACCTCACTTATCACTAAGGTATGAATCATAACCGTAATTCCATTAGTTAATTTTGCATAAATCTTAGAAGGAACTCGTTACTTTTAGTTACTAATATTTCCATATAGGAGAATACAGTAGTTGCAACACCTCAAAATGGTTGCAACAACTCCCTTCTGTAACTCCAAATGATAGTTTCAGGAACTAACCAAGTTGTTGTGATTCTGAGTGAAAACCAACTGTTGCAACTCAAGGTGCATTCGTAGTTACTGCAACTCCAGAAAAATTGTTGCAACTATGAGAGTGATTTTCCTTGTTGCAACTCCAAATATATCTCACCAACACGATAGTCAACGATGGAACTGGAAATTGGGAGCTAGAAGTTGGGAATAAATATTCATGAAGAAGGGTGACAAGAGCCAAGTGAGTGACTAAAGGACAAATCAGTTACCTATCGAGTCAGCATACACCTGATTCCCATTGAATTTTGAAAGAATATTTGTAACCAAATAAGCAATCATATTCTCATGGTTTTCCATCCATTGTTTGTATAATTTTATGAATGTTGTATAAAAACCTCGGCTCCCTAGAGATGAGGGGGAGGAAATTATTCTAGCAAATGCATTTTGTTGCTATTGTATATTTCAAACTACGATAATATAATTTTGGTTCTAGATTCGATTTGTGTGTTGATGTATTGATTGATTGCGTGATTATGGTTTCGTAGCTCAGTACCTCACCTAAGCAGGTAGGGATCCATCCTTAGTCGGGTACTTCCTATAAAAATAACATTAGAATTATCATTTTACTTTTTTTCATCTTATTTCATCGTTGGTTGCTTTCAATTGTTGTAATTCTAGGTTCATAACTGTGTTCACATATTGAAGACAGTTTTTTGATTTGTTGTCATTCCATAACTGTATTATAGTCTCTTTAATTTTAGAAGTCATCTTTCAGTTTACAGTGATTCCAGATGCATAGAACAGAGCTACAACTCATGTGTGGTTTGGTTTTCTAGTCTTAACTTGAAATTAATATTCCTATAAAGTTACAATCATTATGTGCTTTCCACCGCAACAACTCATGTCTCTTCAGTATCGATTACAATAAAGTTTAGTTTCTCTGACTCTTGTTGTTGCAACGCATTTTCTAGATTTCTTTTCATGCTACAACTCACGTTATTGTAACTCACGTTGTCATAGCATAGTTTGGTGACTTAATTAAGTATCTTGAATCTTTGAATTGTGACAATAAAGTGCTACGACACCATAGTTATAAAAACACTCTTCTTGCATAGACTGTGCACGATAGTTTGTAAGTCCTATACGAGCCCCAGATTGATAATTAAAGGTACAACTCTTCATTTGCTTGCTAAAATAATTAGGAATTAATTGAAAAGTTTGTTATGGATCTAGAAGAATAAATCTACATGAAGCAACCAGAAGGTTTTACAATGAAGGGAAAGAAAGAGTTGGTATGTAGGTTGAAAAATTCCCTGTATGGATTAAATAAATCACCAAGGACATGGTATCAAAAATTTGATACTTATATATTGGGATTGGCTTCAAAAGAAGAAAATATGATCATTGTGTGTATTTCAAACTAGTAGGTGATTGTCTTATTTATTAGGTCTTATATGTGGATGATATGTTGTTGAAAGGAAACAACAAGGAAACTATCCAAGATGTGACAACTCAGTTTTCCTCCAAATTTGTCATGAAAGATATTGGCGCTACAAATTTTATTTTGGGCATGGAAATTAAATAAATCGGGAAAACACAGAAATCTGGTTGAACTAGAGAAAATATGTTGAGTTAATATCACGAAGTTTTAATATGCAGGAAGGTAAACCTATCAAGTTCCCTATACATGTAGGTGTAAATATATCTACAAATCAATGTCTGAAGACATAGGAAGAGGAAGAGGACATGTCCCATGTTTCGTATGCTAGTGTGGTTGGAAATTTGATGTATGCAATGGTTTGTACTAGACTGAACATTTCACATGTAATGGGAGTTTTGAGCAGGTATATGTCAAAACCATGGGAGGAGAATTGGGAAATAGTAAAGAGAGTTTTCAGGGATTTGTGTGGAAATACTACTTATCGATTGTGTTACAAAGGAAGACCATGATTGGATAGAGTGGTGGAAATACATGGCTTTGTTGATGCAAATTGGGCTAGAGATCTGGATCGCAGAAGATCTATAAGTGGGTATATGTTTAACCTATTTGGAGGAGCAATCAGATGGATGAGAAAACTTCAGTATGTAGTGGCACTCTCTCGTTCAAAATATGAATACATGCATCCCACTCATGCAATCAAGGAAGAAGTATGGTTACATATATTGTTTTAAGGTATTGGGTTGGTACAACAAGTTGTAAGGATAGATTGTGACAATCATAGCACAATATTCCTAGCGAGGAACCCAAATTATCGTTCTAAGACAAAGAATATCGATGCTTAGTATCATTTTGTTAGAGCCATGGTTGAAGAGAAGAAGGTGTTGCTGGTGAAGGTGGACACTTTGGCTAATCTTGCATATTCATTAATAAAGTCTACGAGCATTGAGAATTTATCTTGGTGTAGAGAATCAATGGGATTTCTTCCGTACATTGTTGATCTTGAAAACCCATGACCCCTTTATGAAAATAAAACAAGTGGGAGAATGTTGGGTATGTGGTATATTTATTGCAAGATTTCAAGTCCCCTTATTAAGGGTTTCAAGGGTGAATCCCCTGGAAAAAAAAATTGGGGGGTTTATTTGCCAAATTTTTGGGCGCTCTTTCGCCATTGTCGGGGGAAATTTTTCTCCTTTGGTCTTTTAGTGGCACATGGTATTTCATCCCATGTTTTTTTTTTTTTTTTGGTTAAGGAATTAAGGTTGTAATCTAATCCATGTCAATGGATGAGGGTTTTTTTGGATGTTGTGGGATCCTGTATATTGTATTGTATACAAGGAAGTTAGATCGTGAAAAGAATTAGAGGTGAGGATCTAAAATAGGTTGTTGGTTTTCCTGATTGGGTTTCAAGGGTAAATCTATGCATATATGTGTGATTACAATTTTTTTCTTTCTGTGTTAAAAATCTATGTGTGCATTGAATTAATCTAAAAGGTTTAAAAAATACATTTATTAAAACTCAACCCCTTTCTGTTGTTAGACTATTTTACTTCCAAATGTGCCTCCATATCACTGGATAGTCATAATTATGAGAATCTTTAGTATTCATACTTGATACTCACATAAGGCATGCACCTCAATCATTTGGATATGTTTTTTCCAAATTTGACATTATTTTAGGTAGCTACAGAGGTAGCGGGGGGCGTTGATACCACTTGTTAAGTACCAAAATTATTTGAATACACTCACCACACAACATATATGGAAAAATATAGAATAAATCACCACTTTATCAATGAAAACCCTTGAGGGTAGGGAAACAACATACGATGGATCCTATTATGGAAGGGATCCTCTCTTGTTCACATGCCTCTTCGAGGGGAAACCTCCTAATGAGATTCAACTCGAAATACAATACTTGTCTTCACATCACAATGCATTGCTAGAACCCCTTGATATAGTTCTACCAACCACCAAAGAACATTCTATAGGACGAAACTTCTAGAAGTATAACCTTCTAGTAAGTCCTCTTACATTTATTATATATAACTACCATAATGGGCCTTATTTAATAATATAGTGAACCTATTCCACCTTACATTGAATGGCCTCCACTATTATCACTATGGGCCCTCCGTCCCCCTACCTCTTTAGCTACACTACATTCCATCCCTCTTATGAAAGTGTTGTCCTCAACGCTTGTTATGAGGTTGTACAACCATATAGAAGGGTCCCATGGACAAGTGTGGACCATAGTGCTGAAATAAGTTGGAGAAACAGGGTCCCATGTAGAAATGTGAACCATCATGTTGAATTAGTCTAACCACCATTGTAAACCTAGGTCCCATATCCAAGTGCTCATGTAAACTCCACGTT
>ML819088.1:53098-65845 GCA_009831015.1 Picea engelmannii | reverse complement strand
CCAATTCATTTGCGATGAAGGATTTGGGTGCTACAAAGAAAATCCTTGGTATGAGAATAACAAGAGACAAGAAAAATCGCAAACTCACATTGTCTTAGGGTAAGTACATAGAGAAGTTGTTGGAGAGGTTTAGAATGCAGAATGCAAAACCGGTTAGTACACCTTTGGCCAGCCATTTCAAATTAACTAAGGAAATGTGTCCCAAGACACAGGAGGAGATAGAATGCATGTCTAGGGTCCCATATTCATCAACAAATGGCAGCTTGATGTATGCAATGGTTTGCACAAGACCAGATATTGCACATGCAGTGAGAGTTGTGAGCAGATATATGAACAATCCAGGTAAAGAACATTGGAAGGAAGTAAAGTGGATTCTCAAATACTTGAGAGGTACTGCTAATCATGCATTATGTTTTAGAGGTTCAGAAATTGTTCTACAAGGATAAGTTGATTCAGATATGGCAGGTGATAAAGATAGCAGGAGGAGTACCACAAGGTATGTGTTTACTATAGGTGGAACAACAGTAAGTTGGATTTCAAAACTACAAAAGGTTGTTGCACTTTCAAAAACAAAGGTAGAGCATGTTACTTCTACATAGGCTAGTAAAGAGATGATTTGGTTACAGAGGTTTATGGAGGAATTGGGAAAGAAGCAAGAGAATAGAAGGTTGTACTATGACAGTGAAAGTCCCATTCATCTTGCAAAGAACTCAGCCTTCCATTCGAAGACTAAGCATATACAGTTGAGTTACCACTTCATACAATCCGCCTTAGAAGATGGACATTTGAAGTTGGAAAAGTTACACACTAGCCAGAATCCTGCAGACATGTTAACAAAGGGAGTAACTAGGGAGAAACTGAGTTCCTGCTCAGTTTCAGTTGGTCTTCAAGAATGAAGATTAAGATGAGAAATTTTCCAGGTCCAAGAAGGTTCAAAGTCTAGCATATACATCAGCGGTGGAGTTGTTCAGATCAGTCTCCAAGTGGGAGATTGTTCGTTGTGGAGCCTGATTATCTTCCTGATTCAGAGGTCTTTTACTTTCAGCCATGTTTATACCCCATGAAGTATTTACACCCCAAAAGTATGTACACTCTTGCATGCGGGGGAGTGCAGAGGGGATATCCCCTCTGCGGGGTCTGGGGGGGCTATCCCCCCAGCTAGGGGGTCTGGGGGAAAGCGAGTCCCCTGCGAGAGTTCAGGGGTGAAGCCCCCAAAGGAAAAATTACCTTGTAAATATATATTGTAATTTCATTGTAAATCTGGACCGTTCATTATAAGGTTGCAGATCTAACGGTAGAGATTATGTTAGGGTTTTTTTCCCTAGAAGGAAACCCTCTTTTATGAGGGAAATGTATTGTAGCTATGGATGATGCTAAATATTGTATTATGAGATAGGAGACTATGAGAGAAATAAGAGGAAGTTACAACGGGTTTGTTGTAGATTGTATCCCTTCATATGTTGGATAATAATAAAGGAAGGACCTAGAAATTTCTCTGGTGGACGTAGCCCACACTGGGTGAACCACGTAAATCTGTGTCTCTATTGTATTGTGTATCTTCTATGTTTTGTTTCCACATTTGTTTTATTTTTTTTTCTCCGCGGTCCTGTTTTTCAAACATGTTGATCCCGTGGCTAAAGAGGGATCGAAAAATGGACACCCGGAGCTCCCGAAAAGGGGTCTGGAAGTTTGGCAAAAATGACTATATATAGTTGTAGGGCCCACATTTCCACCTCATTTGTATCTGCTGTCAGAGTGATTGGATGAGAGATATTGAGAGGAGATTTTGAGATTCCAGGAGAATGAAGCAGTCGATTCAGGACCAATGAGCTTCAGGTTAGTTGTCTTATCATCCGACATAGAATTAGGTTTTCTATTTGTAGGTAGGGCCTATACGGATGGTCGTACAGGGGGTTTTGTGGGTGTGGGCCCCCCAGTGCACGAGAGATCATAAAATATGCGTGCATGGGTGCATGCCTATTATCTGGATATCCACGTGTGGAGGCGCCCTAATGAGGGAAACAAGTGGGCATGGTATGCTCGCCTATAAGCTAAACAGTTGTGCATGGGTGTGCAGCTGTGTAGTGGACAAGCTCGTTATGATGCGCACCTGTGTTCGTGATAGGGGTGCATGAAGGCACGTCTGTATGACCGATAGGTGCACACACACACATGCATATCGGATGAACAGGTGCCCATGTGTGTGTGCCTGTGGGGTGAACAGGCGCGCATGTGTGTGCGCCTATGGGTTTAAACATCCGCGCCTTGGAGGCAAAGCTGACAGGTGCAAAACTTATCTTTTTTGGAGATTTTTTATGTGTTTATGTTTGATATGGTTGATCGAGAATTGGATTATGTGATTGCAGGTGATCATTTTGGACGATGCCAGTTCACTAGAGAGAGAGGGATTGGTCATAGCTCAGGGAGGTTGTAGCCATTGAGGAGCCGACGGTTTGTGACACTTTGGCATCTTGTGGGTTGTTGAAGTTCTTTGAGTGCCCCTTGATACGGGCCCAAGAGTACCTCCTACAGTTCTTGATCCAAATGTGGAGTCTAGATCTGCATTGTTTTATGGTGCGGCATGAGTAGTTGGCCTTCACTGCGGTGGAGGAAGTGTATTTTCTGACAAGGCTCCCTTTTCAGGGAACACCCTTACCGACGAAGCCCGTACTACCGGGGGATGGGCAGTTGGCTACCTTAGGCTGGAGGTATTGTTCAAGGGAGGATTTTATGTCAGGCTCTGTTGTGAGTATTGGGGCCATGGATGCCCTGGTTCATTGTTGTGTAGCAGCGATGGTTGTGAGGGTTTATGGGTCCCTCGCGACTCAGCAGATCAGTGGTGGTCAACTAAGGATTATGGGGAGGGCACTGGCAGGAGAGCATTTTTCCCGGGGCATGATGTTGCATGCCAAGATGGTAGGGTAGCTTGATAGATGTCAAGTTGCGGACTCAGGGGATTTTTCTTTTGGGTCCATCTTGGCTGCGTGGTTTTTGGAGAGGGTGTCAATGTTGCACCCTAGAGTATTATTGGGTGCACCTAGTGTGCAAGATTCACGTCTGATGCGGTGGTCGAGGATTTTGATTCGCCACGGTGGTGGGGAGGGTGGCCATTTTTTCACGGTCGAGGTTGCACAGGTGTGGCGGTAGGTGTCGTAGATCATACTGCAGTATCCATACTATGGGGTGGACTTCTGGGGTGATTCGGATATTTTGTTACCTCTAGGAGAGGTGTTCGACCACCAAGGTATGCTGTGATTTTTTGATATTTTGATTTTTAGATAGTATGACATGTGTATTATGTATAGATGGATGTTGATACTATCCTTTGTTTGTTTGTATGTGCAGATGTGGGACCTCACGAGCGTGAGGTTGAGTTGGTTAGAGCGTCAGCTCGTTAGGGGCCAATGAGACCTCTACGAGAACAGTCGTGGGAAAGAGAGAGATGACGATGTGAGGACGTTGAGGTGAGACCAGATGGCAATGAGAGAGTGGCTAGGAGATGTTGTTTCGATGACCCTGGTGTCAGGCCATCACATGCGCCTCTAGTCGAGGCCGAGGGAGATTTTGAGGATATTCATAGCCACTTGGAGGCAGTGTTACAGGGAGTGCCTGAGGGCATGTGGTTGCATATCCAGGACGAGGGCATCCTAGAGCAGTGTGTGGGGGAGTCGTTGATGTGGAAGACCGTGGTTCGGAGAGCAGCTGTAGCAGGTGTTGCGATGATAGGGTAGTTACCTCCAGGTCTGGAGGAACCGATAGCAGGTGGGGCACCACCTCCTGAGGGAGGGCCAGGTGGTGGTGCTCTAGAGGCACCATGAGTGTCTCTATGTGTATTTTTGTATATTATATAGGCTGGTGAGCCCATTTCATGTGGTGACACCAGTTTTGTACAAATGTGGTTCACTGGCCTACGGATTTTGCATCAGATGTACTCTATTTGTATGTAAACATTTTGATGGCACTTTTGATCGATGTATATATATATATGGATATACATTTTGGGGTCTTTGGGATGTTCACATGTGTGTGAGAATTTTTTAATGTTGTTTATGATGTCTAATCTATATACTGTGACAGTCTTCTGATAGTTTATGTGTGTGTAAAGGTGTCTTGATGTGATATATGCCAATCTAGTACAATGTTAGCCAGGTTATCTATGATTTGATTAAATTGTCTTAGAATATGTGTAAATGTAATGAAATCAAAATGTCGAGATAAAATTCTAACTTGCAGGTATTTGCGAAAGAGGCAAGGATTGCGAACATGGTACAGATTGTTAAGCTAGAGGACGACCAGTTGTGAGTCAAGTAAGACGCTAAGGCGACGAATACGATGATGGCAGGCATCAGGGAGGAGACCAATGACGGAAGTGTACTCAGCTTGGTTGTTGGTTGCAGAGCCCTAACATGTGCCGCTGGAATGGAGCAGTTCATGTGAGGGAGAATAGAGGGCCCAAGTAGTTGAAGTGAGATTCTGTGTCCAACGGCTGGTGCCATTGGCGTAACCGATGTGGTAGGTTGATGGAGGAAGAAGTTGTCAATAACAAAAATGATAGTTTAGACGTGAGGTGTGGAAAAAGATTAAAAACACTATAAAAGAAAATAACCTAGTGTAGAATGGCTATGCTTAGGTGTAAAATTTCTTTAAGTACAACCCGTTGACGGGTTCTTTGAGAGAGAGGCCTTCAATGGAATCTAGGATGTATGCACATTTAGTGAGGCAATGTTGGATAGTGTAAGGGCCATGCCACAATGACTTGAATTTGCCATGATAGAGGGTATCGTGAGCGATATCATAAGCAAGAATGAGGTCGCCTTCGTGAAATGAGTGAAGGTTGACATGGTGATCAAAGGTGGCTTTTGACCATTTTTTGGCTACCTCATTGTTCTGTAATGAAGATCGATAATCTTCATCCAGGGACTCTAAGTTCAGTAAACGTTGCTCCATTGGAGCAGTGTCGGGTAATAGCTCAAGTGAAGTGCGTAAGGTGGGAATTTTTCACTCGATAGGAAGAGTGGCCTCAACCCCGTGGACTAGATGAAATGGTGTGAAACCGGTGGTCGTTTTCACAGCTATACGGTAAGCCCAAAATGTGGGAAATAACATATGATGTTAATTGGTCTTATGTTTGTTAACCGTGCGCTGTAACATGGTCTTAAGGACCTTGTTAACAACTTCAACCTGTCCATTGGACTGAGGGTAATATGGTGAGGCAAACTCATGGGAGAATCCTAATCGGGATGAGAGTTTGGTGAAAATCTCATTCTTGAAATGTTTCCCATGTTCGAAGACTAGTTGGAGTGTTACTCCAAAGCGGGATATGACGTGATTAAATAAAAAACGTGTTGTGGTGTTAGCGGTGTTGTTGAAGGTAGGCATGGCTTCAACCCACTTTGTGAAGTAATCGATTGGGACAATGATGTATTTGTGTCCATTGTTGGATGGAGAGTTGCAAGTCATGAATTCGATGCCCCATTTACAAAAGGGGCCTACAGTAATGACTGCATGTAGAAGAGAAGGTGGTGCTCATGATTTGTTGGCATAGAGCTGACATTTATCGCATCATTTCATGGCATGAATGCAATCGTGAAACAATGTAGGCCAAAAGTAACCTGCATAGATGAATTTATGAGCAGTGGACATCCCTAAAAGATGGCCCCTGCATGCGGCGCTATGGCAGTCGTTCAAGAATCTATCGGCCTCGTCAATAGTCAAGCATTGACGGAGTATGGTGTCGACACCTCGCCAATATACAATATCTCCAATGAGGAGATAGAAGGGGGCATGATGGAAAATACGACGATGATCATCTCGTGAGAGGTGGTTACCAAACTTTTGGGTTCGAAGGTAGATGAGGAGGTCACCGTACCAAGGATCATCCAAAGTGATGTAAAAGAGATGTTCATCAGGGAAGTTGGTATTGACGGGGGCACTGGTAGTATCGGAGGGGAAGGCTGTGACGAGTTCGGTGAGGATGAGAGCTTTCTTTCTTTTGGGTGTTGAGAATTTGAGATCATACTCCTGAAGGATAACGATCCATAGGGCAAATTTACGTTTAATTTTCCGACGAATGAGCAAGTATTGCATGGGGTTGGAATCTGCTATGACTTTGGTTATGCGAAGCAGAATGTAATGGCACAGTTTTTGGACTGTGAGAATGACTGGAAGGGATAGTTTCTCTTCATGATTATACATTAAGGGTGGCCCTGAGAGGTTTTTACTAATGTAGTAAATGACATGCTCGTGATCATCATCTCCTATTTGAATGATAACTCCTGCTATTGAGACGGTTGACGCTGATATGTAGAGGATGTAGTCACTATTATAGTTGGGTGAACTAATTAAAGGGGCGTTGGAGAGTGATAATTCGAGATCATCGAAAGCTTTTTGGGCATGTTCATTCAAGTGGAATGGGATGTCATGGCATAGTAAGCGAAGGATACCGTGTGCTCGAGTAGCATAGTCTAGGACAAATCACCGTAAAAAGTTATATTTTCCTTGTAGGCTCTGGAGATGGCATAAATTCTGGGGGGGTGGAATTTCTGTGATGGCTTGGACATTGAGGGGGTCCATGGTAATACCTCTTTGGGAAACGATGAAGCCTAGGAGGTGCTCGGCAATGATGTAGAACATGCACTTAAGGGGGTTTAAGCGGATGTTGTACTGACGACACCTTTGGAAGATGATTCGTAAATCATCAAGATGTTGAGTGCATTTTTTGGATCGAGCTGTGAGGTCATCCAACTATGCGAGGATGATATGAGCTAGATCATGAAAAATGTATGTCATAGCCCGTTGGAAAGTTGCACCAACGTTTTTGAGGCCAAAAGGCATGACACGATATGAAAAAGTACCCCAAGGGGTGGTAAATGCGGTTTTGTATTGATCGGCTAGATGAATTTGGATTTGATTATAGCCATAGAAACCATCCATGAAGGATAAATCCTCATGGCCTGCACAGTCATCAATAATTTGATCGATGAAAGGTCTTGGAAATTTGTCTTTGGGACAGGTGTGATTAAGATTGCGAAAGTCTGTGCATACACGAATAGTGCCCTATTTTTCGTTAATGGGTACAAGGTTGGAGACCCATGAGGTATAGGCGATGGGGTAGATGAACCTAGCAATGCGTAATTTATCAATCTTGGCTTTGATGGTCGCTGCTTTAGATGGGTGTAGTGGTCATTATTTTTGGTGAACCAGTGTGATATCATGCTACGTGTTTATGCGATGTTTGATAATAAAGGGATCAAAGCTAGGCATCTCTGTGTATGACCAGGAAAAAATATCTCAGTATTCTTGGAAGAGGGTTTTGTAGGCGGTGACTTCTTCAGGAGTGCATGCAGCACCAATGGTGATTTCCTCGACGACTCCATTTTTTATGAAAATATCGATTTTGACAGTAGGGGAAATGTTGGCCATATTTCCTTCTTCAAAAGCATCAGGGGCAAGGATGGGGTTGTTGAACCAGTCAATATGCCCTGATGGGATAAAATCCTTAGTTTCAACTGCGTATATGGGGTGTTGGTTAGGAGGCTTGAAGGCTTCCTATGAAACTTGATCAATGGTAATGATCTTCCTGTTATGAGGGAACATCATGGTTCGAAAGATGGAAGAGGCAACTTCCTTCATAGCGTACATATAGCTACGACCGAACAAGATATTGTAATCGAGTGGGGCATCGATAACTTCAATGTCAATGAGAATGGTCTTGCCCCCGAGTTCTATGGGGACATTTTGGAAGAGCCCTTCGGGAGAAGATGATCGTCTGTCATAAGCTCTTAAGGTAATGGTAGATGGTATGAGTTCGAGGGAGCCAAGTTTTTTCCATACAGACTTGGACATGATGCATGTGGATGCACCTTCATCAATGATGCACCGATGAACTATAATATTCCAAAATTTAACAGGGATTTGGAAAGAAATGAGAGTGGGGAGGTGAGGTTCTCCATTGTCTAGATCAAATGCGATGAGTTGAGTATCCACAGGGTCGAATGCGCCCAAGGTAGAAAGTAATGACTTCCACTGAGTGGGACAATTTTGAAGTACCTCTAAGACTAACATGGCAGCCAGGGATTGTGCCAAGTCATTGACCAAATTGTAATTATGAGCCGCCCTAGCCTGTGGTTTGTGGACATTCCTACGTAATGGGATGTGAGGGATGCGAAGAGGGGTTTCTGTGTTAGGGCGAGGGATCGTCAAAGGGGTTCCCATTGGTGTTGCGATGGGTTCTGGGGGAATGGGAGGAGACTCAGAGGGTGCACAGTATTGACAACTACGTGTTTGTAGAAGGACTTCTTCCTCACTAGTGAGGAGGATAGTACAATCTATGGGATTGCTTGGATTGAGATATTGCCCCAATTGTGGTGGGGTGGGTTGCATGTCCTGTTGGGTGTTCATCACTCCTTGGTGTGGAATAGGGTTATGCAACACAGATGGGGGTGGTTGTTGCATGTATTTTGTGGTGCCTATTGAGGGGCAAGCAGTGTTGGGGAATGTGGTCTTTCATCCATTTAAAATCAGTGATTTGGGGGAAATGATGGGTATAATGACTGAACTCACTGCAAAGGACACACGGGAAGTTGGTTCGAAGGTTATTGTTATTCCTCCCTTGAGGTCTATTATTGTTGCCCCCCAGGGGGTTCTGAGTCCCTTGGCTCTGGTTTCCCCCAGTAGATTGGTTTAATTGGGGGTGATTCCCGCCTTGACCTGGGTTGTTATTGTTCTGGTTTTTTACCTTCTTTTTGGAATTATGCGACTGATGGGTTGGATTTGCTATATTTATTTGTTTGAAATTTTGATATTGTTGAATGGGAGAGGGTTCAACAAAATTCACCCCAGCGTGAGGGTATCCTTGTGGTGGGGCCAGGGGCTATGGAGGGCCAAGAAATGGAAAGTATGGATTCTGTTGTGGTAATGATCTATAAGGTACATAGGAAGGCGTGGCACTTTTTCTAGTACTTAGAGTATAAGCTAAGGTAGAGGGAGTACCAGAACTTGTTTGGGTGGGTGGGCGTATTGTGGATGTCAGTGGTGGCCCACTGATAGATGGAGGAAGGGAAATAGGGTATGGTTGTTGATAAGGGGGTGGAGGATAATAAGACGTTCCTCCATATGCTGGTGGATATTGAGGTGTTCCATACATTGGTGGTTGTTGGGGTTGTGGATTGTGGTGTGTGGTGTTACCAATCAATCTGTCTACTGAGTGAGACATCTCGAGTTTATCTTGGCCAAATGGCATGAGTTTTGGGAGATCAGGAAGTACTGTGTACAAGTATTCTGATTGTGAATAGATGAGGTCATATTGTTGAGCCTTACTGATGGCTTCTTCTTCAGATTGAGGGAAGGTGGAAGCCACATATTTAACAAGGAGAGAGACAAGTGATATGAGAAACCAATCAAGACATTGTTGTTTGGTGGTTTCTGCTTTGCACAAACTACGTCATCGATGCCACTCATGAATTTGATTAGCGATATGTGTGGCTGAGGTTTGTTTAAAATTAGAAAGTAGTTCAAGACCATTGTCATGGCAGATTGGTAATTGGAAGAAGGTCAAAAATGCTTTGGCCAAGGACTCGAAATTTGCATGGGACCCTGATTTTTCATCTACATACCATTTGGCTGATGAGCCAGTGAGTGTGCATTGAAATAATCGTAGGCAGATGGAATCATCCATAATGTTTTTGGAAGAGAACCATAGGTGGAAAGTCATGACATGGTTGGCAGGGTCATCTCCTGCCTTTCCTTCAAACTTGGTGATATCTGAAGGTAGTTTGGTAGGAATTGCAAGCCATGTGGAGTCATGCAATATAGGATCATTTGGGAGTTTTCTTAGATCTGGTATGTTGAGAGAGGCAAAATATGGCATCTGGAGTGGTGGTGGAGGATTAGTTCCAACCATGGTGTGAGTGTTTTGTGAGTCTGATCCTTGAGGGGGACTAGGTGGGTTGGTACTTCCCCCTTGAGAGGAAGTTGGCCCCTCGCTTCCATGTAAGGAGAGTGAGTGGAAGGTGGGCCTTAGGAATTGGACCCAAAGTGGAACCAAGTAAAGTTGATCCTAAGATAGTGGCACTCACATGAGTGTGAGAAGGTGGAGTCGATGAGTTGACAAGACTAGGAACTCCCCCTAGAATAGGAGGGAGGTTTAGCAAGCATCTGGAATGACAAGGGTTCTGTGGGTCCCCTATGATGTCTGACTAGCTGAGTGATTGTGTGTGAATGGTGGTGAGAGTAAGAAATAAACAAGAGCCTTTTTTGCAATTTTTGAACTTTACACAAAATATATCTAAATCAAATATAATCAGAAGTACATCATACATAAAGTGTTTTGATGAAGAAGAATATATGTGGATAAGTGGGTTTTGTCTGCGTGGGGGATCAAAGAAAACAAATGCTCGTGTCCTAAAATATGTACTGTCCTTCCTCTCAAATAGCACTGGACCTTTGAATAGTACTCAATAGTGGGGTCTGGAGCCACCGGAAGAGGAACTAGTGAAAGATGAAACCATCAATTATAATGAGGGGTGGAGGGGGCATATCCCAAAAGAACTGGAGATATTTACCAATAGCCACAAAAAATCCAATCAAGGTGCAATTTCAACCCACAATTTCCACCTGGGTAGATGTTCTAATTTTTTGGTCACTAGGTACCTCGGTCAAAGTGCGGCATTTAGATTTTCGGCCTAAGAAATGGGTCACGGGATAGATCTCGTCCAAGAGGTGGGTGCCTCAAGGTGGGACACACAGAACAACCAGACCTCAGCCTTCAATCCTTCATGGGTATCTCCATGCCTTATGGTGTTAGGAACACTTGACTTGGAGGATTTAAAGTTCCCTATTTGACAACTTCTATTGTTTTGAAAATGTGAGAACTAGATAACGGGGAGTTATTTGGATGCCTATACCCAAAATCCTACCTAGACTAAAAGATTTCTTTTGGCGCCTCCTCTGGAGGAAACTTTAACGAGTTTTTAGAAAAAATTTAGATGTGGTTGTTTGAGAGATTGGGGGTGTGAGCCAATCTCATCGAAATTAAGTGGGAGTTGATAGTTTCATCAATAAAAGGGTGGGGTGTTTCAGAATCCCTTTGGAGGAAACTTACTTCAACCTCCATGTTTCAAGATGAAACTATGTGAGAGAGGTTACTTTTGTGTGTGAATGAGTGAAAGTGTGCCAATTTTTAATAAATTATGTGTCACCTTGCTGCATGTGGACTTTGCTTGGTCCTTACAAGTCTTTGGTTACCTAATTAACTAAATGTCTTTGGTACAACCTTGTGGAATTTAAAAGTCCCTAGGAAGCTATCATGTGCACATGTGGGTCATTTACTATTCATTTAACTCCCTAATGTGTTTTAATCTAAGAAAGCTTTGAAACTATCCTAGATTGTGATCATGTGGGCATGTATGGGCCCATTACAAAACCTTTAAACCTCCCTAGTGATTTAATCTAAGAAAGGAAATTTCAACACTATCCTATCTTTGTAGCATGTGGGCATGTATGGGCCCGTTACAATCTTGAGATGTGTTTAAAAAATAAACTAAGAGGAGTTTCGAGGGGGCTGTTGTCCTCTCTTAAAGGTTTAGTCTTCTTTTTTTTTTAAGGGAGGTGAAATTGTCCTACAACCTTTTTCTGATTCTCAAGATCTCTTTGAAGCATGAGAGAAGATCATACTCAACGATTGTTATCCAATTTCTAGTCCCAATTTAAGTTTTATGTGATTACAAATGATTCCAACTTATAATTTTAGTCAAAGAAGGCCATCTATGTGGAAAAATGAAAGCAAAAGAGGAAATAATGATTTTAAACCCCATAAGTGCCTATGTGTTTTGACTAATCCCTTTATATGGAGAGGGGACTAAGTGTGGTGCAGATTACAACATGCATGGAATCATTTTTAAGGAGGCTAGGGGCCTTCCACAAATCACAAAAAGGCTTACAATTTGTATTTTTCTGCATAGGTGCACGGGTCTCAGAGTAGAAAAAGGTGCACTGAGCACCAATGAACAAACTGAAAAAAGACTTTTGGGCGCAAGTGCGTGGAAGGCACTAAGTAACACAGTAATTTTGGTGCACGTGCACACGATGCGCACCTGTGGGCCAATAAACCCGTGCAAAACTATCACATGGCTGTGAGGAAAATTTCGGATGGAATTCTCTCAACTAAGCTTTGAATTGGATGTTTTGCAGGTTAGCTTGGGTTGGTTATGGTACCTGCAGGTTAAATAAACTGAAAGAAGAGCTAAAATAACCCAAATGGGGTAGGAAATTGATACCTTTCCCCAGTGGAGTCGCCAATCTGTTGCGCCTCTTTTGTCACCTGAATGAGCAAAATAGAGGTGCTTACAAGCTTATTTTTGTTATCTAAGCAAGACAACAATAAAGGAAAGGGTTAGAAAAATAAACATAAAAGACTAAGCTAAGAATTAAACTAGGAAATGAAAGAACAACTAAACTATTGAGCATAAGGACATAAGAATAAGAAACAAACAAGACTCATGTCACCAATGGAAAGGATTGTATTAGTGAAAAGAAAACACCAAGAAGAAAGGGAAATTTGGGTCCCTTCTTCCTCCAAGGGAGGGCTCTTGGACCCCCAAAATTGAGCTCTTCTTACAAATTTGAAACTTGAAAGAAATGGTAAAAGAATCCCAAGCTCACCCACTCAAAAGGTGATGTGGATTGCCTAAATGGAATGGTGCTAGTATACTCTTGATGAGAAAAGAGGATTCCCCAAGAGAATAGCAG
>ML819088.1:9992-21478 GCA_009831015.1 Picea engelmannii | reverse complement strand
TTAATTTTCTAGGCATTGTCTGAGTAGTTATAGCTTCTACATAATATGTCAAACTCAAATAAAAATAAATCTGGATCTTTAGTTGACATACCTCTGAAAGTCGGTAACGATGATAGTGGGAAATTTTTCATGCTGATGTTTATGGAAATATCCAAGATTGGGAACCCAAAAGTTTCAGTCTCTATGGATGCATTTCCTTATTCTTTTTCCATTTCACTGATAGATGGTTTAGAAACTGGATTTTCTGTGTCTCCCAAATGTTCAGCAGATTTACGTTCTGCCTGCCCCAATGTTGATTCTTCCTTTTTAGGTTCTTCTTCTGGAGCCTCGTTGGCTCCCCTTGAATTTTCTCCTGGTGGAATTTTTCCTGCACCAGTGTTAGTTGGATTAGTGGGGGGGATTGTTTTTGAATCTTTAGAGCTTACAAATCTACCCTTGTTATCTCTATATCTATGCATAAAATAGAAATTTGATTCTTAACTAAATTGAAATCCTAATTCTATATAGAAGGTAAGAAGGAAACCTGGTTTCAGAGAACCCCACTCTAGTGGCCACGTGGCTCTTCACTCATGTCTTAAACATTTTATCCTCCTCCCTCAAGCATCCTTTAAAATCATTCAAAATTTATGCAAATAATCTAAGCTAAAAATCACTTCCTACCATTTGCAACTCCCTAGCAACAGCGCCAAAATGTTGTGTTGCTTATATGTTTAATATAATGCACTCATTAATTATCAATCCAGGATTCGTAATCAACATAGTTACAAGACACCAGTAAGAAAGGTAATTCTAATGTCATGAGTATAGAACTATTCTAGATTATGTATGCTGAAAACAAAACAAACTAGCAAACTGAAACACACTTTGGTTGTCTTTCACAGAGAGGCTATCTACTCCATTATGGCACATGCAAGTATGAGATGGAGTTCTTTTGACAGATCAACTCTTCTATCTAACCCAGAGAACTAACTATGCAATCACACTTCTAAAAGGAAATCACGCATTAATCATCAAGACATAGCATGGGTAGTTAAACAGTCAATATACTGAGTATGTTGTGGTTCACAATGTGTTGTTGTGAACTTCACTAGTTCTCCTACAAATATATCTGACTACTTCTACCAACATTCATGTCCATGAGACAAAATCAAATTCATAAAACAGAAACAAAGCATATGCAAAACAGAGTGAGTAAAGATCTCTAAGCAATCATATAATTGAAATCTTGGTCTAAACTATATTGTTATCATCTAAAATAATTAAAGCTTCATCTAATCTAACACTTACACTATTGAAATCAAATGCTAATACTAATCTACAAAGATTTTGACTTTTGTTGGGTGGTGGGCCCTTGCCGCTTCAACAGGACAACAACTAGAATCTACAGCAATATTTCTTTCAACCCACACATTACTCTTATTCTAACTTCAAAACATAGAATCAAACTATGCTAACAACTCAACTCACATTCAATCATAGGCGATCAAGACATGGAGACAAATGACGTCCTTCTATTAATCTTCACCCAGAATATGTTATATAATATGTAACATTGTTTCATATGATGTATTGTGCTAAATCTCTCCCTCTCCACCATCATTGCCATGACTATTTAAACAGTCTTAGTCATGAAACACAAGGAGGTGAAATCATTTGCAAATCAGTCAATTGTTAAATTTAATTGTTCGGTTACATATTTTAAGCTGCATCCTCATGACACGAATTGCATGAGGATGAAGCAATAACAAACTATCCTAACATATCCTTGCTAAAACATTTATGATTCAATAATCATCCAACAATTGTCTTGGTACGATCTGGAGCTAAACTTGGTACATAGGGCTTCCTGAATTGGTACCGGATCATGACATGTAGATGGTACTGGATCCGAATAGTGCACAAATGGGGTACCGGATCACAACAGTCTACGGCTATTGGTACCAGATCGCAACAGGTGAGATTCAGTACCGGATCTGCATAGAAGGTGCGCTTGGTACCGGATTCGGACAGTGGCAATTTGGTGCACAAGTATCGGATAGTTGAGCTGGCACAGGAAAGCTGGACTTATCTAGAGGTCAAAGATTATACATGGAAAATTGAAGCATTAGTACATGAAACATTTAATATCCTAGCTCAATAATACCACAAAAATGCATGAATTAATTATACTTTACCTTATGACCTTATCAATGGCTAATGGTAGTGTTCTTTGTCATTTACCCAAGTTTAGGTAAGCCAAAAAGGTATAGATGAGGAGTATCATAGGGTAGTGAGGATGTCAATTTAGAGACTCAACAACATGCATGCATGGTGCATGCAAAAGTGTCTGCATGTGAATCTTGAGATGCATGCCATATATCTTCCACATGAATTTCAGAAAATAAATCTGAAATGGAGTAGACATCATCTTCAATTAATGGAATACAAAATTCTGTAGACACTTGTGTAGAAGACTCTTCATAATAAGAGGCTTGATATTCTGACGGTTTCTCTTCTAGCTCTATCTGTTCGACCTCCTGCATGAAATCTTCACAATATTCTTTATTCCGAAATAGAACCTCCAATCTGGTCTATAATTCATTTGGAGTTAATCCTTGTGATTATTCATATACTTGATGAAAAAGTTCAGGAGAAACAGACATGCCGATACTTCCTATGACCATATCTTGTCTATTGAGAAAGTCATTTTTCTCATTGACAGAATCATGATCTACTTCCATTTCCATGGTTATTTGGTATAAGCATATGCATCTAAGATGAAGCAGAATATTTTTCTTCATTCCAAATAGTTATGAGGCGTGAGAAGTATTTCCGACAAATAATCCATCTTTGTGTTGTCTTCAATCTTTTGTACCTGCAAAAAATGATTTGGTGTAGATTTTTCTTAGCAGCCTGTTGGATCTGATACCATGTAAATGTGTTAAACCTACACAGAATAGATCTATCTAGAAAATACTACACACATTTGCAGAGAGAAATTGAGAAAGAAGAAGCAAGATAGAAAGAATGGAAGAATTCTCATTAACTATATTCCACACTCAAAGAGTGAATAATTTACAATATATATAGGATACATATGTAAATAATGAGCCATAGTGGTGGTCTAGATTGATTTGGACACACACCAATAGTTACAAGAGTAAATTGCCACCTAGTCTAGTCTCTCAGGCAGTTACAGGAGTGAACTGCCACCTAGATGAGTTAACTAGTCAACTAGTCTTCGGTTAACTGACTGAACAAAAAGTAGTGAGTTGGTGATGATCCCAATGTTTCATGGTGACAAAACCAATGCAACATATAAACTCAACTCAACTAGTCAAACTGAAGTGTCAACTGAAAGAGAATATTCTCCGGGTGGAATATTCTCCCCTAAAATATAGGAGACTGGATAATGACTAATTATGCCGAATAAACAAGGAATAACCTTAGGAAAAATAAATCCTAGGTGTGTGTTGAAGTAACTCCAACACCCCTATCTTCTCTGCAAGATGAACAATATGCTACCTTATGACGATCCTTGGACCTGTTCATGCATCAAACTTGTGCCATACCATACATCATGAAACAAAAGATATGTCATCAATGAAATAGACAATCATGAACAATATATCAACCAAGTACATCATGTACCAAAATGTTCCCACAATGCACAATACCCATGTACATCAACAATGTGCCAAAATATATCATCCATGAAATGTATCCACCATATGCCAACATGTGTATCTACCAATATGCCAACATGTGCATCTACCAACCATGTGCATCTATCAATATGATAAAAAAATACCATCCATGAGTGTATCATCATGCATCATTACTTGCACCAAGAAAGTATATCAACCATGCATCAACAAGCTATGACTCCCAAAGGTGTACAACTCAGCTCACCAACTACATGTCCCAATATGTAGTCCAACCATATGAAAAATGCATCCACCATGATATCCAACAATACCCTATGCTTCCAATAATACATCATAAGATATATTAATGAAACTTCAATTATGTACCAGCCATGTACCCCAACAGATTATTTTACATAATCCAATAGATGAGCATTTGATCCACATCAACCCATACTCATGGGTTAGTGCCATGCACCCAAGATTTGTTTTATATCATAACCTCGTGTGATATAACTTAGAACCATGAAAACCTGCAACAAATAGTGTCAAAATCTGTAATAAACAATGTTAGACCCTGCAACACAGAGTTATACCATCACATCAAGTTGCAACCCCTGTGCATAGCCCTCTTCCTTAGGCTTCACCACATATACATGGCCTGGTACCTTTGACTCCTCCTAAGAAGCTTCTTAGTGTTATCCGAAAGATAGTTATAGTGTGTATAAAAATGATCACTCCTATACATGTATAAACCCTCTTCAATTTCCTTTTGAAGTTCTAATATATTTTCTTCTATTATTTCCATGGGATAACTATCATCAAACTTTACACAAACTGTTTCTAGATCATCTTCTTCACTTGAGAAAAATTCAACATCATCACACTTTGAATCATTCCAATCAAGAGTCTTGGGAGATTCTTTACCTTCAATATCTTCCTTCTTGCCAACACCATCACATGATTTTTTTCCTTCATTTGAAATGTCTTCAAGATNTTCCTTTGTGCTATCATTACTTGATTCTTTATCTTCACTTGAAATGTTTTCAAAATCACATTTAGAAACAATGCATTCAAGAGTTTTTGATTATTCTTTACCTTTGATGATCTTGATGGAGTGGTCTTGAATTTCTTCCTTCTCCTTCTTGATTTCATATGTCTCCTCTATCTTTAGCCATAGATTCTTGTATGGGAGTGCATTGTCCTATGCTCTCTTTGATAGGGCTTGAGAGTCCACTAAGAATGGTCTTGAGAGCCAATGCATAATTCTTCTTTCCTTCCCTTTGAGCTGCAAAATTTGACTTGTTCTTCAATGGGACCGATCCACCAATGGCTACCTTCCAAATAGTTGCTCCCAATGTCTTCAAATATAATCTCATCTATATTCTCCAAGTAAAATAGTCTTCCTCATCAAGGATTGGAACTTCATCATCCATTTGTGTGTCTATGGATCTCCTTCAAGCTTGTTAAGGCTTGTAGTGAATGCTCACTCTGATACCAATTATTGGACACACCTACAACACTTAGAGGGGGGGTGAATGACTGTGGGGATCTTTTTCCCAAAACTTCCCTCTTTACATAAACTCCTTAGTTAACATTTAACATTTTACCCATTACTATCATTTATAACCAGTTAGATGTGAACATATATCAGCAACACATATTATCAATAAGTCATCACCACAAGGAACACAAAGAACACAACATGTATGTACAATTTTACTTTTTATTATGGACAACAATTTGGGGTTTATCAGAACCAACTGAATAAATTACAACTCTACAAGAGCACCAACTCTATAATGCAAGATTCAGCTTACACCCTCAGCACCAACTAAGATGAGGCAACAATCCTCAACAGATATCAATCTGTCAACAGGTACGTGACCTGTCAGTAGTGCAACCCATGTGTGTACACGCCCTGGCTCACTATATCCCACGTGTGCACACGACCAGTTTATAATGCAACATGCGTATGATTTTGAGAAACTAGGGTTTTGATTTGCTTCACATGCTCAGATCCTCTGCAACCTGCAATCACTTTCTCTTATGTCTTCCACTGTCCAAACTGACGCACGGCCAGTCACAACATCTCCAATCTCTCCAATAGCTTGTTGATGCTCTACAGTAGATCAGTATGAATGCTATCTCAAACATGTATAAGCATCTAATATGCCATAGCAATCATGTCACCACTGAATCACAAGAGTAATGATCACTCCATCAACCAAATCAACCAAAATGAACCACATCATAGAAGTCATACCAAGAATTCCCTAAGCATTCCAATCACATCAAACAATAGTATTCATAAAGACAACAATGTAATCATACCAGTGTCTCAGTGATAGATCTGAGGCCATAGAATGCAGATCTGGAACCTGCCTAATCATCCAAGAGATTAGCACCAGCTCAAAGACAAGTCTTCACCATTTTGTCCACCATACACTCCATGTCTTCAGACAGCCTGCGTACATACTCACCCTATACATAGCCAACCCATGTATACCTCAATGTATATGCACCCTATACAAAGAAATCCTGTGTATGCATCAGAAACTAGGGTTTTTGAAGTTCCGAGAATTTTGTCGTCAAGATCTTCGACATTTTCGAAAATTTGATGCATCCATGAGATCCTCCTCACTTTCTTCCTTAGAATATATCTTCAATCATGCTCAAGAGATCCACACCAAATATGTTCTCAAAAGACGCTCTCCAACAATACTCCACAAGATAATCTCACTAGAAGCTCTCTATTGATCCACAAAAAGGATGATCTACAAGAGACCATAGCTATCTTATTTATACTTTCATCCTCTATATCAATTAACCCATTTTTAGGTTACTTAACGCATTTCTAGGTCACTTAACCTATTTTCCATTTTTTAAGGTTAACCACTTTCCATGAATAGAAAGTTCTCCAATACTTTATCATTTAAATATTCCTTCTTGATTTCGTCACTTCTCTTTATTATTTAAATAATCCATCTTGATTTTTTCACTTTACTTTATCATTTAAATAATGATTTCTTACTTTCAAGCACTTTGACTTCTTTGACCTTGGGGGCTTCAAGACTTCATATGGGGGTCCTACAACTTCATAAGGCCATTACTCTCAAACTGTGAGGAGTTATGTGACATTCCACATACCACCGGAAATGGCATGACAAGACTATCCATCTTGGATAGTTTCACCAACAACTTCATTGATCTTCATCTCATTACTCCACATACAAGCATGGGTCCTCCAACCATTCTTCTAGGATAACTCAATCTACAAAGCGTCTTCCCGTGAGGGATTTCACCATAAGGGGACCACTTTGGAGTTCATCCATTTGTGCAACTTATCAATCATGATAAGACAATAATGAGTCATATTTTCATCAAACAAACTATGCATCATTATGTATCAATAACAACTCATTGATCCATCTTCATCTATGCATCATATCAATGATCCATCTTTATCAATTGGTTTCCACTTTGAGATATATCACTATCATAAAGGATAATTCATTTACATTGTTCATCAATCATCAATCAATCAAGCCTATGAAACAATCCATCACTTGACATCAATCAATCATTTGACATCAATCAATCAAACCATTTTCATCAATGACAACATGATCCAACAATCTCCCCCTTTGGCATTGATGGAAATACCAACATTGATGTCAATCACCAATCACCAATTATTGRTTTCAATATGTAGATAATGCATKCTCTACATCAATAGTCAATGTGACTATCTCTCCCCATCAATAAACATCATTCACATCAATGTGATTAACTCTCCCCCTTTGACATCAATGGAAAAGGGCCATTCTCCTCTTGGGCTTGCTCCCCCTACTTTAACTCTCCTTTTGGTTGCTTACCCTGTCTGAATGCCTTTGATATTCCTCTAAATAATCTCTCCCCTTTTGAACATGGGATATCACTCTGATGTAATGTTGAATATACATCGAACATACTCCCCCTATGACCATCACTCCTCCTGGAATCATGCCTCTATGTTCTTTCTTCAAATATAGGGCTCTTTTCTAGGTATGCATATGATAAATATCTCCTCCTAGAATCATGGGAAGAAGAATGACTCCCCCTAAGGGTATGTATCCCCCTATCTTCTCTGCAAGATGAACAATATGCTACCTTAGGACGATCCTTGGACTTGTTCATAAATCAAACTTGTGCCATACCATACATCATGAAGCAAAAGATATGTCATCAATGAAATAGAGAGTCATGAACAATATATCAACCAAGTAAATCATGTAGAAAAATGTGCCCACAATGCACAACACCCATTTACATCAACCATGTACATCAACAATGTGCCAAAACATATAATCCATGAAATGTATCCAACATATGCCAACATGTGCATCTACCAATATGCCAACATGTTCATCTACCAACCATGTGCATCTATCAATATGCTAAAAAAATACCATCCATGAGTGTACCATAATGCATCATTACTTGCACCAAGAAATTATATCAACCATGCATCAACAAGCTATGAATCCCAAAGGTGTACAACTCATCTCACCAACTACATGTCCCAATATGTAGTCCAACCATATTCAAAATGCATGCACCATGATATCCAACAATACCCTATGCTTCCAATAATACATCATAATATATATCAATGAAACTTCAATTATGTACCAGCCATGTACCCCAACAGATTATTTTACATAATCCAATAGATGATCATTTGATCAACATAAATCCATACTCATGGGTTAGTGCCATGCACCCAATATTTATTTTATATCATAACCCTATGTGATCTAACATAGAACCATGAAAACCTGCATCAAATAGTGTCAAAATCTGCAATAAACAACGTCATACCCTGCAACACATAGTTATACCATCACACCAAGCTGCAAACCCTGTGAATAGCCCTTTTCCTTAGGCTTCACCACATATAAGTAGCCTGCTCCACAACAGAGCGCATGTGTACATGAACTATGAAAGGTCAGCCAATGTATTTACGTGACTGTCACCACTATCACCCGCGTATGCCTCAGTAGATGTCTTACTTAAGCTTCCCTTTAGTCTTTCATTATGTTCCGGTTGTTCTGTCTTCTTTACCCACTTCTGTAGATGACCCTTCTCCTCAGAACTTGACCTCTGAGCATCCATTTTTTCAAAGATGTCTCCCTTTCTTACTTCATTCCTTCTTCTAGCCATGCTATGTGAAGTCCTCATCATGGACTTTCTTCTTGTGTTCCATCACTCCTGGGATTTGTGGCCAAATCCACTACAGTTGTAGCATCTCATGGAGTTACAGTGGCCAAATCACTCTCTTCTTGTTCTTTGAGCATTCCCTTTAACTTCAAGATGTACCTTTGACTCCTCCTTAGAAACTTCTTAGTGTTATCCGAAAGATAGTTATAGTGTGTATAAAAATGATCACTCCTATACATGTATAAACCCTCTTCAATTTCCTTTTGAAGTTCTAATAGATTTTCTTCTATTGTTTCCATGGGATAACTATCATCAAACTTTACACAAACTATTTCTAGATCATCTTCTTCACTTGAGAAAAATTCAACATCATCACACTTTGAATCATTGCAATCAAGAGTCTTGGGAGATTCTTTAACTTCAATATATTCCTTCTTTCCAACACCATCACATGATTTTTTGCCTTCATTTGAAATGTCTTCAAGAACTTTCTTTGTGCTATCATTACTTGATTCTTTATCTTCACTTGAAATGTTTTCAAAATCACATTTAGAAACAATGAATTCAAGAGTTTTTTATTATTCTTTACCTTTGATGATCTTGATGGAGTGGTCTTCAATTTCTTTCTTCTCCTTCTTGCTTTGATATGTCTCCTCTAGCTTTAGCCATAGATCCTTCGCGAAAGTGCATTGTCCCATGCTCTCTTTGATAGGGCTTGAGAGTCTTGAGAGCCAATGCATCATTCTTCGTTCCTTCCCTTTGAGCTACAAACTTTGACTTGTTCTTCAATGGGACCGATCCACCAATGGCTACCTTCCAAATAGTTGCTCCCATTGTCTTCAAATATAATGTCATCTCTATTCTCTAAGTAGAATAGTCTTCCTCATCAATGATTAGAACTTCATCATCCATTTGTGTGTCTATGGATCTCCTTCAAGATTGTTAGGGCCTGTAGTGAAGGCCCACTCTGATACCAATTGTTGGAAACACCTACCACACTTAAATGGGGTGGTTGAATGAGTGTGGGGCTCTTTTTCCCAAAACTTCCCTCTTTACATAAAACTCCTTAGTTAACATTTAACATTTATTCATTACCCATTGTTGTCATTTATAACCATTTAGATGTGAACATATATCAGCAACATATATCAGAAACACATATCATCAATAAGTCATCACCACAAGGAACACAAAGAACACAAGATGTATGTACAATTTTTATTTTTATTATGGACAGCTATCCGAAGTTTATCAGCAACAACTAAATAGAGTACAACTCTACAAGAGCATCAACTCTATAATGCAAGACTCAACCTACACCCTCAGCACCAACTAAGATGAGGTAACAATCCTCAACAGATATCAATCTGTCAACAGGTATTTGACCTGTCAGTACTGCCACCCACATGTGTACGCACCCTGGCTCACTACAACCCGTGTGTGCACGTGGCTAGTGTATAATACAACATGTGTATGATTCTGAGCAACTAGGTTTTTTCTTTGCTTCACATGCTCAAATCCTCTACAACCTGCAATCACTTTCTCTTCTATCTTCCACTATCCAAACCAACCCATGGCCAGTCACAACATCTCCAATATCTCCAATAGATTTCTCATGCTCCACAATAGATCAATATGAATGTTATCTCAAACATGTATAAGCATCTAGTATACCATAGCAATCATGTCACCACTGAATCACACGAGTACTAATCACTCCATCAACCAAACTGAACCACATCATAGAATCCATACCAAGAATTCCCTGAGCATTTCCATCACATCAAACAATAGTATTCATAAATACAATAATGTAATCATACCAGTCTCTCAGTGATAGATCTGAGGCCATAAAATGCAGATTTGGAACCTGCCTAATCATCCAAGAGCTTGGCGCCAACTCAAACACAAGTCTTCACCATTCTTTCCATTATACGCTCCCTGTCTTCAGACATCCTGCATACATACTCACCCTATACACAGATAGCCCGTGTATACTTCAATGTATATGCACCCTATACACAGACAGCCCGCATATGCATTACTAACTACGGTTTCTCAAGTTCCAAAATTTTTTTCGTCAAGATCTCCGACATTATCGAAACTTTGATGCGTCCATGATATCCTCCTCTCGCTTTCTTCCTCAGAATATATCTTCAATCCTTCTCAAGAGATCCACACCAAAGATTCTCTCACAAGAAGCTCTCCAACAATACTCCACAATATAATCTCACTAGAATCTCTCCATTGATCCAGAAAAAGGATGATCTACAAGAGACCATAGCTATCTTATTTATACTTTCATCATGTATGTCAGTTAACCCATTTTTAGGTTACTTAACCCATTTCTAGGACACTCAACCTATTTTCCATTTTTTAGGGTTAACCACTTTCCATGAATAGAAATTTCTACAATACTTTAGCATTTAAATATTCCTTCTTGATTTTGTCACTTCTCTTTATTATTTAAATAATCCATCTTGATTTTGTCACTTTACTTTATCATTTAAATAATGATTTCTTCTTTTCAAGCTCTTTGACTTCTTTGACCTTGGGGGTTTCAAGCCTTCATATGGGGGTCCTCCAACTTCATAAGGCCATTACTCTAAAACCGTGAGGAGTTATGTAACATTCCACATACCACCGGAAATGGCATGA
>ML819086.1:72189-85456 GCA_009831015.1 Picea engelmannii | reverse complement strand
GACTGAATGCAGCCTGCGGAAACAAAGTACTTCCGCAAGAAAATATATGTGCAGCCTGCGTACTATCTTCAAAAGTGTAATTTTGAGAAGCTGATAAGTGTAACTTTCTTCATGAAAATGATCTTAATGAAGAGTCAGATCTTATATCACCATGTCATTATTATGTCATCATCTCGATAACCAAAAATGTGGATAACAGCGTATACCTCAAAAACTAGGGTTTCTGAACTTTCAAGAATTTTGCCTTCCTGATATCAGACTTGTGGAAACTTTGATGCATCCATGATATCTTCCATACACTCTCTCTCTCAGAACAGATATTCAATACACGCTCAAGAGATACATAAGGGGATGAAAGAGATGCATTTCACAAGAGACCCTTGCCTCTTATTTATACTCTCCAAGTACCTTCCTTAGAAGCATCTTCTAGGTCACTTAACCCATTTCTAGGTCACTTAACCTTATTTCTAGGTCACTTAACCTATTTTCCTCATTTTAAGGGTTAACCACTTTCTATAATTAGAAAGTTCTCCATTTAAATATTCCTCCTTGACTTTGTCACTTTTCTTTACCATTTAAATAATAATTTCTTCTTTGCAATCTCTTTGACTTCTTTGACCTCTTGGGGCTTCAAGCCAACATATGAGGGTCCTTCATCTTTGTAGGGCCATAAATCTCAAACCATGAGGAGTTATGTGACATTCCACATACCACCAGTAATGACATGACAAACACTATCCATCTAGGATAGTTTCATTGACAAATTCACTAATCTTCATCTCATTATTCCACATATAAGCATGGGTTCTCTAACCATACTTCAAGGATAAATCAACCGCAAAGCATCTTCCCATGAGGGATTTCACCATAAGGGGTCCAATTTGGAGTTCATCCATTTGTACTTATTATCAACCATGATAAGACAATAATGAGTCATCTTTACATCAAACCTAATATGCATCATATATCAAAAAAACCACATCATTCCATCTTCATCTTTGCATCATGTATCAATTCCAACTCATTGATCCATATTCATCTATGTATCATCATATGAATATGATTCCACTTGAAATCAATCCATTCTTGTCAAGGACGATACATATTACATTAGTATGTTGTGACAAGACATCAATCAATCAATCAATCAATCCTTTGGCATCAATCAATCCCTTGACATAAATCCTTTGACATCAATCAATCAACCTTTGGAATCAAACAATCACTTGACATCAATCCTTTGAAATCAATTAATTAAACCTTTGGAATCAATGACAACATGATACAACAATCTCCCCCTTTTGCATTGATGGCAATACCAACATTGATGTTAACATGTAGACAAGGCATGATCTACATCAATAGTCATCAATCACATCAATGTGACTATGTATCCACATCAGTAATCATCAATCACATCAATGTGACTATCTCTCCCCCTTTGAAATCAATGGAAAAGGGTCATTCACCTCTTGGGGATACTCCCCCCGCTTGAAATCTCCTTGTGGTTGCTCCCCCTACCTGAATGCCTTTGATATTCCTTGAATAATCTCTCCCATTTTGAACAAGGGATATCACTCTGATGTAATGTTGAAGATATATTGTTCATTCTCCCCCATGATCATTACTCCCCTTGGAATTATTCCTCTATTCTCTTTCTCCAAATATATCTCTCCTTCCTTCTAGAATCATGGGAAGAAGAATGACTCCACCTATGGGTATGTATCCCCATATATTCTCTACAATATGAAAAATATGCTACCACTGCAATATGCTTCTGATGCAAATGCCACTGCTCAACTAGATCATAGAACAATCACTCTTTATATAAAAATCCTTGGACCTATCCATGTGGTGCGAATCGTGACCCTCACGGTCCAACCCGCTCTCACCAGGACCTTCTTCGTCTCAGGCCCGAAGAGTCAAAGAACTCTTCCAACTCCTCTCGGGAGTTTTCACTACCCACAGTACTCCTTCTGCGATCTCCCCTTCGCTTAACGGGAAATCGGGCTTCGCGGTATCGCGAACCTCGTCGACATGTTCTCATGCTACTCCGAACCCTGAACCCCGACGGGTCAACAGGTCAACGTTTCTTCCTTATCGGGGATTTCCCTATCGAGAAATCTCCATCTGCGATGTCAACAATTTGAACTTTCAAACCCTGAGTACCGATGTACCGATTCCCCGATACAACGCCACCTGTACTCCACTATCCTTCGGGATCCCACGCTGCCACGTCACCTTCAGGATTTCGTGGATCGCGAATCCATCCTGCAAGAGTTCTCACTTGTCGAGAACTCTGATTCTCCGAACCCCGATATAATGGGATTCCTCGACACGTGTCCCCACGACCAACGGTTCCGATTAATTCGGGAAATCGCTACTCGCGATTTCAACCACTGTAAACCTCTTGCCTCCGGGAAACCCGATATGCTGAATCCTGATGGCTCTTGACCCTCTGTGCACTCAAGGACTAAACCTCACGCAACTTCTCCAAGATCCAATGATTAGCGGGGTTTCATGAATCTCTCCTGCAAACCCTGGCTGTTGATTCTTCTCCTTGGGGAATCCTTCGGCTCCAAAGTTCCGTTCTGTTCAATCCTTCCCCTGGGTCCTTCTCCCAGGAATCACGAAGGAACTCTCCCTCCTGAGCTTGTAAACTCTGAGTCCTTCAAAGACTTTTCACACTACTCGCGCTCAACCTTCAACAAATCTCAAAGTGTTGAAGTTTCCAGACTCTGTGCACTCTTGCAACAGTGGTCTACACCTTCCTTTGTTCAAACTAGCGACTGAAACTTCAAGTTCGACCTGCACTTCTTCTGCACGGCTCGAACAACCCAATTCAACTTCTGGGTATATGAGAATAAGAGTTTATTTGTTGAGCCTCATGAACGCACTCTATGCGGATGAATTCGACTGCACTCTATGCGGGAATCTCCTGGCTCAAACAGAGAAACAATTGAAACTCATTCTCTTCTATCACAGACTTCAGTTAAACCTTTGAAATCACAGGTACAACATATTCAAAAGCAAATGCATACAAGAAAGAAAACATCCATGAGCATAATATCAACACAGAGAAACAACACAAACCATGGAGTTGAATCAAAGACTCTCTTCTATTAATTCAAATTGTACAAGGGTGTTCTTCACAGGTTCCCTACTTTGCTCTGCTCTTCTCTTCTGAATGCTTCCATCATAATACAATGTACAAAGGAGGGTGCCTATATTCCGTTTTCCCTCTCGAATTCTACAACTATCAAATCTACAATTAATTTCTATCTAACAACATTAAATCTATTAAATGCCTTAGCTACCTAAGGACGTGAGCTTAAAGGCTCAAGGTCCATTTACAATATAAATAGTGTGCTTCTTATGAATGCCTTTATTTAAAGGGTGGCGCAATAACCCCAAAGTAAATCAAAATGTATGCTGGCGTTGTCCAGCTGTCTTTTTGCCCCACGCGCTGGCTCACTTGATGAGTGAGCGATGCTCCTGCATCATACTCCTCGGTTTAAAAATATTCATGGGCTCCTGTCCATGAGCTCCTGCACAGTCTGCCCACGTTTCTGTATGATTGCTTCAGTCTCCCAGCTGGCATCCTCCACTAGGTGGTTCTTCCATTTTATCAGGTATTCAAAATACTTCTTCCGCCTGGTCTTCTTTCCCAGTCATTTGTCCAGTATGCACTCCATCTACGGTTTTTCTGCTACTGGTAATTACTTCTGCCACTGGATCACTGGTTCTTCTGTTCCAGTTTCTGCTCCTCCAGCTCTGTATGGGTATAAATCTGAAACATTGAATATCAGAGATATCCCGATGCCATCTGGAAACTCAATTTCATATGCATTCTCCCCTAATTTCTTCAGGACTCTGCATGGCCCAACTTTCTTCATCTTGAGCTTGTTATATGTTCCCCTTGGGAACCTTTCCTTCCTTAAGTGCGCCAAAACCAAATCACCAACTTTGAACTGAAGCTGTCTCTTTCATTGATCGGCTCTGCGCTTATACTCTTGATTGGATTTCTGCAGTCGCTGCTTCACCTGGCTGTGAAGTTCCTTCATCACTCCAGCGAATTCTTCTGCGCTCACACTGCTAGTTCCAGCCTGTTCTGACTCCCTGAGCTCCGAAACTCCCCTTGGCTGTGTCCCATATAAAATATGGAATGGAATTTTTCCTGTACTCCGATTCACATAATCATTGTACGCAAATTCTTCTTGTGGTAATATCTGGTCCCAACTGCTGTGGTGCTCTGTCACCAAGCTCCTCAGTAGATCCCCCAGACTTCTGTTCACCACCTCCGTTTTCCCATCCGTATGCGGATGGTAAGCTAAACTAAAATCCAAATTAGTTCCTAGCTTCTTCCATAGTTTCCTCCAAAAATTGCCTATGAATTTGGTATCCCTGTCCGAGACTATGCTTCTCGGCAATCCATGTAATCTGACGATTTCTTTGAAAAACAAGCTTGCGATGTGGGTTGCATCACTGGTATTTTGACACAGAATGAAATGTACCATCTTCGAAAACCTGTCCACCACCACAAAGACAGAATCAACCCCTCTCTATGTTCTCGGCAATCCTAACACAAAGTCCATGCTAATTGCCTCCCATGGCCTCTCAGGTATGGGTAATGGCTGATAAAACCCTGTGTTCTACTTCCGGCCCTTCGAGTGTTGTCAAATTAGGCACTTGTCAACAAACCTCTTTACATATTCTCGCATGCCCGGCCAAAAATACGATTCTCTCAGCTTCGCAAATGTTTTGTCGTGTCCAAAATGACCTGCTAATCCACCACTGTGCTTTTCCTTCACCAAATTCTCCCTCATGGAGCAATTCAGAATACATAGTTGATTTCTTCTAAACAACAATCCTTCCTGGATCATGAATTCTATCCATGGGCTCCGATCTTTGAGAACTGGATTCTCAGCTGCCTCATATGCTTCTCCAAAATCTGCATCACCTGCATGCATATCCTTCAGATTTTCACAACCCAAAGTTTTGACTCGGAACTCCTGCAACAGCAAACATTTCCTGCTCAAAGCATCATCCACCTTGTTAGCAGTTCCAGAAATGTGTTTTATCACAAATGTGAAATTTTGCATGTACTCTACCCATTTTGCATGCTTCTGGTTCAACTTATCCTGTTGACTCACAAACTGCAATGCATGATTATCACTGTATAGTACAAATTCTTTTGGGATCAAATAATGCCTCCACTTATTTAATGCCTGTATAATGGCATAAAACTCTTTTTGATATGTGGAGTATTTCAGCTTCGCTTCATCCAGCTTCTCGCTGAAATATGCAACTGGTTTGTCATCCTGACTCAAGACTCCTCCTATGACATATTCGCTTGCATCACATTTCACTTGGAATGTCTTCTGGAAATCAGGCAACACCAGGATTGGTTGCTTTGTTATCTTCCGCTTCAATAGATTGAAGCTCCTCTCAACCTCTGTTGTCCAATGAAAAACTTTATGTCGTTTTTTCATGGTGTCCATCATTGCTGCACTAATCCCACTGAAATTTCGAATGAATTTTCTGTAGAAATTAGCCAATCCATGGAAACTTCTCACCTCGAAAACATTTCTCGGTGATGGCCAATTCTTGATCACTTCCACTTTTTCCGGATCCATTTTCAAATCATTCGCTGAAATAACAAAACCCAAATAGATGAGCTCTGTCTTCATGAACGAACATTTCTTCATGTTGACCAACAACTTCTCTTGCTGCAGTCTTCTCATCACAATGACCAAGTGTTTCAAGTGTTCAACCTTGGTCTTACTGAAAATCAATATATCATCCAGATACACGACAACAAATTTCCCGATGAATTCCCTTAGGACTTCATTCATCAGCCTCATGAATGTGCTCGGTGCGTTTGTCAAACCAAACAGCATGACCAACCATTCGTACAAACCTTCATTTGTCTTGAATGTTGTTTTCCATTCATCACCCTCTCTCATGTGAATCTGATGATATCCGCTCTTCAAATAAATCTTTGAAAAGTAGTTTGCCCCACTCAGGCAATCCATCAGATCATCCATTCTCGGCAGTGGAAATCTGTACCTGATGGTAATTTTATTTATCGCTCTGGAGTCTGTACACATTCTCTAGCCTCCATCCTTTTTCGGACTTAGTACTGTCGGAACAACACACGGACTTAGACTCTCCCTGACCATTCCTTTATCCAGCAAATCCTGCACTTGCCTTTTGACCTCCTCATTCTCCTGAGGCATCAATCTGTATGCATCTTTGTTCGGAAAGCTTGCTCCTGGTATGAGGTCAATATGGTGACTCACACTCCTCATCGGTGGCAACGAACGAGGTAGTTCGTCCATGATGATATCAACGAACTCTCCTAGAAGTTCCTGAATCTCGGCTGGTAAGTCATCCACTCTTGTGCTTGTCAGGACAATTCTCGGCTTCCTGACAACCAAGAATTGTGGATCTTCATTCTTCTCTATCTCTGCGAGAAGTTCCTTCCCACTCATAAGAAGTATGGTGCTGTTTACTTCCGACTTCACTTCTTTATCTTTTATCGGAAGCAACTTATGAATTCTCCCATTCTTCTCTAGTGTATATGTGTTCATCTTTCCATCATGAATCACATTTCTGTCATACTGCCATGGTCTACCCAACAATATATGACATACGTCCATGGGAATGACATCACATAGAATCTCATCATGGTAATTTCCTATCTTGAATTTAACTAAGCATTGTTTGGTGACACTTACCCGGTGTCCTTTCTGTAACCACGAGACTTTATATGGACTCGGGTGCTTAGTTGTCTCCAGCTCCAGTTTTTCCGCCATCTCGGTTGAAACGAGATTGTCGATGCTCCCACTATCAACTATGACTTTTCATTTCCTTTCCTTGGTTGTGCAATCCATTCTGAACAGTCTGCTCCTCTGCACTGAGATTTCCACCTCTTTCTCAGGTGTCAAAAGGATTTTATGCATCCCAAGTGATCTTTCGCTGTCTGCACCTTCTGTCTCAGCATCACGCCTCTGCGCCTTAGTGATGTGAGTTTCTCCTCTGTCCACTTTCCTGTCTGGACAATCAACAGCTTTGTGTCCGTCCTTTCCACATGTAAAACATGTGATGATTCCACCTCGACCTCTTCCTCTACCTTGGGTATGAGGAAATGTGTTGGCATCAGCATAACTGCCACCCTGCTCTGTATGCTGCCTCCTCGGCTCAGCATATTGTTGCCTCGGTTGTGAGGTTCCACCTCTTTCAACCTTACCCTGAGGTCTCTGCCATTCCTCCTTGGGCTTCTGAGTTCTATCTTGGGCAATTTCCTTGCCTCTGGGCTGACTCCTGCCTCGCCCTCACTGTCCTTTCTTGTGATTTAGCTTCTCTTCGGCTTTCAGAGCCATCTGGTATGCATCCTCAACTGTTCGGATGGTAACCATGCTCAATTCATCCTGAATGTCATACCTCAGACCATTCAGGTATCTTGCCACCTTCTCATCATCGCTCTCCTGATGACTTGCTCTGATATTGAGTCTGTAAAACTCTTCGGTGTACTCCTTCACCGTCATCATCTTCTGTCTCAGGTTCTGCATTCGCCTGAATAGAGTGATATGGTAATCTCTCGGGATGAACTTCACTTTCATCTTAGTGATCATCCGATCCCAGCTCTTAATTTTCTGTTTCCCTCTGGAACGTCTATCCGCTTGTAGCTCATCCCACCATAAAGTTGCATGTCCTTTCAATTTTGTGACAGCATGCCTTATCTTCTTGTCCTCTTCGATATCTTCGTAATCGAAGTAGGTATCAAGTGCTCGGATCCAATCCAGCAACTCTTCTGCATCCAGGCTTCCTTCATAAGACAGAATATCCATTTTGGTCTTGGAACTCATCCAGGCGATGGCCTTGATCAATCGCTCCGTTGAGGTGTCCTCTACTGTGACTTCTTCTTTGTGTCCAGCTTCCTCTTCCACCTCAGAATCACTGAATTCTCCAGCACCAGCCCCGCGTCTCTGCGCTGTCTCCATCTCCTCAAGCCTTGCTTGGAGATCTCTCATCTGGTGTTCCATCTCTGGGTTTCCTGCTGGCCTACCCCTTCTTCGGGCATCCCTGTCTTCTCGATCAGGTGACTGCCTTTCTCTTCTAGGCGGTATGGTGTCTCTCTGTCTCTGTTACAGAAAACAAAGACTACTCCGGATCTGATACCACTTGGTGTGAATCGCGACCCTCACGGTCCAACCCGCTCTCACCAGGACCTTCTTCGTCTCAGGCCCGAAGAGTCAAATAACTCTTCCAACTCCTCTCGGGAGTTTTCACTACCCACAGTACTCCTTCTGCGATCTTCCCTTCGCTTAACAGGAAATTGGGCTTCGCGGTATCGCGAACCTTGTCGACACATTCTCGTGCTACTCCGAACCCCGAACCCTGACGGGTCAACAGGTCAACGTTTCTTCCTTATCGGGGATTTCCCTATCAGGAAATCGCCATCTGTGATGTCAACAATTTGAAGTTTCAAACCCCGAGTACCGATGTACCAATTCCCTGATACAGTGCCACCTGTACTCCACTATCCTCCGGGATCCCACGCTGCCACGTCAACCTTGGGATTTCGTGGATCGCAAATCTGTCCTGCAAGAGTTCTCCCTTGTTGAGAACTTTGATTCTCCGAACTCCGATATGATGGGATTCCTCGACACATGTCCCCACGACCAACGGTTTCGATTAATTCGGGAAATCGCTACTCACGATTTCAACCACTGTAAACCTCTTGCCTCCGGGAAACCCGATATGCCGAATCCTGATGGCTCTTGACCCTCCGTGCACTCAAGGACTAAACCTCGTGCAACTTCTCCAAGATCCAATGATCAGCGGGGTTTCGTGAATCTCTCCTACAAACCCTGGCCATTGATTCTTCTCCTTGGGGAATCCTTCGGCTCCAAAGTTTCATTCTGTTCAATCCTTCCCCTGGGTCCTTCTCCCAGGAATCACGAAGGAAATCTCCCTCCTGAGCTTGTAAACTCTGAGTCCTTCAGAGACTTGTCACACTACTCACGCTCAACCTTCAACAACTCTCAAAGTGTTGAAGTTTCCAGACTCTGTGCACTCTTGCAACAATGGTCTATACCTTCCTTTGTTCAAACTAGCAGCTGAAACTTCAAGTTCGACCTGCACTTCTTCTGCATGGCTCGAACAACCCAATTCAACTTCTGGGCAGATGAGAATAAGAGTTTATCTATTGAGCCTCATCAACGCACTCTATGCGGATGAATTCGACTGCACTCTATGCAGGAATCTCCTGGCTCAAACAGAGAAACAATTGAAACTCATTCTCTTCTATCACAGACTTTAGTTAAACCTCTGAAATCACAGGTACAACATATTCAAAAGCAAATGCATACAAGAAAGAAAACATCCATGAGCATAATATCAACACAGAGAAACAACACAAACCATGGAGTTGAATCAAAGACTCTCTTCTATTAATTCAATCTATACAAGGGTGTTCTTCATAGGTTCTCTGCTTTTCTCTACTCTTCTCTTCTGAATGCTTCCATCATAATACAATGTACAAAGGAGGGTGCCTATATTCCGTTTTCCCTCTCAAATTCTACAACTATCAAATCTACAATTAATTCCTATCTAACAACATTAAATCTATTAAATGCCTTAGCTACCTAAGGACATGAGCTTAAAGGCTGAAGGTCCATTTACAATATACATAGTGCGCTTCTTATGAATGCCTTCATTTAAAGGGCGGTGCAATAACCCCAAAGTAAATGAAAATGTATGCTGATGCTGTCCAACTGTCTTTTTGCCCCATGCGCTGGCTCGCTTGATGAGTGAGCGATGCTTCTGCATCACCATGAATCAAAAATCATGCCATACCATGAAACAAAAGATACGTCATCAATGAAATAGAGAATCATGAATAAAATATCAACTAAGTAAATCATGTACCCAATTGTGTACCCACCATGCACAACACCCATGTACATCAACACCATCCAATGTGCCATAAGATATCATCAATGGAATGTATCAACCATATGCCTTTACCAACATGCCAACCATGTGCATCTACCAATAATCCAAACACATGTGATATCACTCATGATATGTCTTCACCATGAACCAAGTGCTACAATCATGTATCTCAACCAATCAAGTGTCTCATCATATCATCCAAACATATACCATCTATGAATGTACCAAACATGTACATCAACATGTATCACCCCTTGTACCAAGCAAGTACATCAACAATGCACTGGAACAAAATGAATCCTCATGCATGTATGCCAAATCAATCATAAAATATGTGCCAATCAACCTGCTAGTAGGTGCCTCTACCAATGTACTAGAAGTGTATCAATTATGCATCAACTATGGATCAAGCCTCAAACCTCCATTCACTACAACAAATGCTAAGCATCCAACAATACACATAGTAGTAGTGTGCTTCAATAGATCAATGGCATCCAAGGTGCCATAACTTAACTGTCATAACCAACAATATTATTCAACAAAAGAACACCTCAATCCATACTCATGGGTTAGTTCCATGCATCAAATATAGCCTTTCATTTTATATCATCACATTACATAATCCAATATGTAATCATAAAAACCTGCAACAAACTATGTCAGACCCTGCAACACAGAGTTATACCATCACATCAAGTTGCAACCCTTGTGCATATCCCTTTTCCCTAGGCTTTACCACATATACGCAACTTTCTGTACAGATAGATCACATATGTATGTGACCTATTCAAGGTCAGCCTGCATATGTACATGACTGTTACCACTGTCACCCGCGTATGCTTCAATATATGACACACTTGAGCCTTCCTTAAGGCTTCCATTCTACTCTGGTTGTTCAATCTTCTTCAGCCACTTATGAAGGTGTCCTTGCTTCTCAGAACTTGAGCTCTGAGCTTCCATATTTTAAAAAATGTCTCCCTTCCTAACTTCATTCCTTCTTCTAGTCATGCTATATGAATTCCTCATCATGGACTTTCTTCTTGTGTTCCAACAATCCTGGAATTTGTGGCCAAATTCACTACAACTGTAGCATCTAATGTTGTGACAGTGAACAACAATGTGTCCTACTTGATCACATCTCCAACACCTTATGGTGTTATGAAATCTCCCATTATTTCTCCTTGCATAAGATTTGCATTCCAAAGCTTTGTGACCATATTCATTACATGAATAACATTGACCATGAAAAACTTTTTCATACCTTAGCTTTCGTGTCCATCTTCTTTGAGGTGTAAGGATGGATTCTTGATGTCTTCCTTGCTTTGTTATTTTGAAACATTCCTTCCCTTGTGTAGATGGTTGACTTGCTACATTATTTTCATCCTTTGAGAGTGAGGGACTTACCTCATGCTTCTTTGAGGTGCTTGCTTCAAGATGTGTATCTTCTCTCTTGTATCCAAGACCTGATTTATCATTTGGTTATCTTTGAATTTCCAAGATCTCATTCAAGATTTGTGAGATATTCAAGAATTTGTTTGACTTATCTACTTTCTTTCTAAGATCAAAAGCTTCAGCTTCTAACTTATGACATGACTTTTTAAGCCCTAATATTGGCTCACTACCCCTTAATTGGGGCATATTATATTAGTAGTGTTATTTTATTTATGTCGGCTTTAGGACATTAGTTGTAATTATACCTCCTAGTCTCCTATATATACCAAGGAGACATTTTCATTTTGAATCATCTTGTACTTGAACATTTAAGTGAGGTAAAGGGCGGTTTCCCCCTCGAAGAGGCTTATTATCTAAAATTATCTCTTTTTCAAGGTGTTGAGTACTTTTTTCGAGGTTTTTCTATGCTATATTGATATTTGGTTCTTAACATATGGTATCAGAGCTCAAGGTCTTGGGGTTTCACTGCTACATTTGAGACACCTTGGAGTTTTCACTATAATTTTGTTTCTACAAGGTTTCAGAAGGAAAACCTTGGAGGATATTTAGTAGATGGATCAAGGTACATTGGGTTCAAAATTTAGCTCCTGAGGCCTTATACTTTCAGAGATACACCCTGTACAAGATAGGGTTATGAAACCATCCTGAATTGAGTCAATGTGGAATTTTCTCTATAAACAATTTTCTGTAATGTTTCAGACATTGAACTACAAATTGTATTCACATAAATTAGTAAGGTATCTGTGGTAAAAATTTCATCTTCTGGGTCATCTTAAATTTGTAGATACAACATGTGTAAGATAGGGTATCTGACTAGTCCTATTGACTAGTCTCAAGAAGGTGTTCCAGATAAAAAAAATCATAACTTCTTCCTAGAGTATGAAAATTGAGTGGGAATGGTTTCATTGGATCATGGACAGTCTATAGTATTTCTAGTGCGAGTTTCATAACTTTATATCAATTATTGTGTGCAGGGCACGCTACACGCTATACAAGTGAGATCTCTTAGAAAGGCCAAAAGTCGGCAAGTTGTGGGGAAGTTACCATAAATTCCACTTGGCACATCCAATTTTGATCAAACTTGTGGCATTGTAGAGAAGAAATATCAAAGAACTACATAAAATAATGTTTCATACCTAGAAGGGACGAAACTTGGGAGATACAACAGAAGAAATATTGTCTAGAAAAACCACCTCAAAATCAAGGTTCAAAAGTGATATTTGGTCAACATGCCACCCAAAAAGGGAACTTCTATACCAAATAAGCCTCCAGACAATCCTACTTGGCCTCTTGATGAAGGTGAAGAAATGCGTAGGGACATAAGTGATTTACAAAAGAAGATAGTAACAAAAGATGAACTACAAGAGATGATGGAGGGTTTAAAAGGGGAGATCATGGAAGTATTGAAAATTTTCGTAATAGAGAAGACACCTAAAAGTGAAAATGCATCCCATGAAATTTATGATGAGGACACAAGGAAGGTGAATCAAGAATGGAGAAACTCCAACTTTGGTTTGAATACCAACCACGTTCCTAAGATTGATACGAGGAAGTTTGATGGCAAGGACCCAATCACATGGATACTTCAGGTGGAGCAATTATTTGATCTCCATAATGTGCCACATACACAAAAGGTACGAATTGCTTATTTATATTTAGAACCTAATCAATTTGTATGGTATCGATGGATATGTTCTCGCAAATCACTCGTCACTTGGACAATTTTTATGGAAGAAATGATAGCACACTATGAGGATACAAGGAGCAATACCTTCTTTAGCCAATTGATAAATCTCAAGCAAAAGGGTTCAGTTACCGAGCACATTGAGAAATTCCAAAGATTGAATATAAA
>ML819086.1:55664-67107 GCA_009831015.1 Picea engelmannii | reverse complement strand
TGTAGGGCTCTTTTCCCCGAAACTTCCCCTTCACAAAACTCATTAGCTAGAAATCACCATTAACTCATTACTTATTGCTATCATTTATAACCAGTTAAATGTGAACATACATCAACAACATATATCAACAACATATCATCAATAAATCATCACCACAAGGAACACAAAGAACACAAAGAACACAATATATATGTACAATTTTCTTTTTATTATGGACTACAATCCTTGGGTTTATCAACAAAAACTGAATAGAGTACAACTCTACAAGAGCACCAGCTCTATAATGCAAGACTCAACTTACACCCTCAACACCAACTGAGATGAGGCAATAATCCTCAATATATATCAATCTGTCAATAGGTACATGACTTGTCGGTAATGCAGAATGCATATGTATGTGCCCTACTAGTAGTACACCTCACGTATGTACGCAACCAATCTATACTACATCCTGCGTATCACTTCTAAGTTACTTAGGGTTTTCTCTTCAATATGAACTCAGATCATTTGAAACCTTCAATCACATTCTCTTCTGTCTTTCACTGTCCAATCTGACCCATAACCAATCATAGCACATCAAAACTCTCTAACATCTTACTCATGCTCCTCAACCATACAATATGAATGCTTCTCAATCATGTATAAGCAATCAACATATTACGGTAATCATATCAATACTGAATCATAAGTGTGTTTCTCACTCCATCAACCAACACAAACCACATCACAACAACCATACCAATAATTCCTTAAGCATTCACTACACAACAAGCAAGTGTATCCATCAAGAAAACAATGTAAGCATACCAGAATTTCAATTATAGATCTAAGCCCATAGAATGCATATCTGGAACCTGCTTCATTCTTCGAGAGCCTGGCACTAGATTATACACAATTCTTCATGACTTCATCCACTGTACACGCCTTGTCCTCATTCAGCCCACTTATGTACATGCCCTAGCTCATTACAGCCTGCATATACCTCAGAAACTAGGGTTTCTGAACTTCCGAGACTTTTGCCGTCATGATATCAGACTTGCCAAAACTTTGATGTGTCCATGAGATCTTCCATACACACACTCTCTTAGAATAGATCTTCAATACATGCTCAAGAGATACACAAGAAGATGAAAGAGATGCATTTCACAAGAGACCCTTGCCTCTTATTTATACTCTCCAAGTATCTTCCTTAGAAGCATCTTCTAGGTCACTTAACTCACTTCTAGGTCACTTAACCCATTTCTAGGTCACTTAACCTATTTCTAGGTCACTTAACTTATTTCTAGGCCACTTAACCTATTTTCCTCATTTTTAGGGTTAACCACTTTCTATAATTAGAAAGTTCTCCATTTAAATATTCCTCCTTGCCTTTGTCACTTTTCTTTACAATTTAAATAATAATTTCTTCTTTGCAAGCTCTTTGAATTCTTTGACCTCTTGGGGCTTCAATCCAACATATGAGGGTCCTTCATCTTTGTAGGGCCATAAATCTCAAACCATGAGGAGTTATGTGACATTACACATACCACCGGAAATGGCATGACAAGCACTGTCCATCTAGGATAGTTTCAGTAACAAATTTACTGATCTTCATCTCATTATTCCACATATAAGCATGGGCTCTCTAACCATACTTCAAGGATAACTCAACTACAAAGCATCTTCCTGTGAGGGATTTCACCATAATGGAACCACTTTGGAGTTCATTCATTTGTACTTCTTATCAACCATGATAAGACAATAATGAGTCATCTTTACATCAAACCAACTATGCATCATATATCAAAGAAACCACATCGATCCATCTTAATCTTTGCATCATGTATCAATGACAACTCATTGATACATATTCATCTATGTATCATCATGTGACTATGATTCCACTTGACATCAATCCATTCTCATCATGGAAAATACATATTACATTAGTATGCTATGACAAGACATCAATCAATCAATCAATCAATCCTTTGACATCAATCAATCCCTTGACATAAATTAATAACTTGAAATCAATCAATCAACCTTTGGCATCAATCAATCACTTGACATCAATCCTTTGACATCAATTAATTAAACCTTTGGCATCAATAACAACATGATCCAACAATTAGTCTATTTTCCTTTCATTGTTTTTAGGACCCTAGTTGGCTAACACAGCCATAAAACTCGTCAGGTTAGATCATACCAAATGACTTGGGTTAAATAGACAACCTCAGTCCATATCTATCCTTCCCATTGATGGTGTTTCATAAACGCCCGTCAACAAAGTGATTAGTCTAGTTTTTTTTATAAATAAAATCTTACTGAAAAAATAATTTTTGTATATAATTTTCTGAACATATCAGATGCTGAAATAAATATAGAGATAGAATTAAAAACACCAAGTCAATAATCAATACATATGAGACATAAATCAATCCTTTATTTCATTCTAATTCACTAAAGAATGGTTCTTTTTACAAAATTCCCTAAGGAAGTTTTGGACCAAAGTCAAACTTAGATGTCCCCGATGAAACATACAAAAGGACTTCTGACAGAAAACCAAAAAACTAAACTTAAAAAGCTGGATCAACTTGCCATAGATTGCTGCCCACTAGACTCTACACAATAGCCTTTTTCAGTCATGAAAACTAATTCACAAATAGACAAGTCTACACAGACTATCAAAGATAGATCAACACCTCTGAAAAAACAAGTGTCTGAATGATGTAATTCAGCCCTGAATCTTGTTGTCTACAATAAGACCCTACTATCATAAAAAAGAATTAGGTTTCTAACGAATTAAATAATGAATGAAAACTGAATCATCTCAACAAAAACTCAAGAGCAAACCTTAGTATTATTCTCCTTCTATTCTCCTCTTATTCCTCCCTTTCCTTTTTCCTTTAAGAAAATTAGAATTGGTTGAAGTGGTTGAACTACTTCATTAGTTAAGTTAACTAAAAACTCAACGAACTTTTTAGTTAGGGGGGAAAAAATAATAAATCATAATAAGGGTTTTTAAATAAATAATAAGTAGTAGGTGGGACCCCTTGTGACTCCCCTTTAGCTTTTAACAATCATAACAAAACTATTAAATTAAGCAAAAAACATCCCTCCTTGTGACTCCCATCATCACATTCATGTTTGACAATTTATCTCAATGATATTTGAAATTATTTTCAAAATATATTGCTCATATATCCAAAAATAGCATGCTGTCCAAAATTTATGAAGTCAACTGTTCTCAACAATAAATAAATAAATAGAAACTTAAAATCCATATTTCCCACTCTGATATGCAATCCTTCCCTTGTTGCTGCTATCAATTTTTGATCTCCCTGAATTTGCCTTTGGTTGTGCTGAGCCTTTAGGCCTAATCTCGTTGATCACATGAGAGAAATCATCCCTCAAATGCATTCAGGAGGACACACATTTATCAGAGTCATTGGAGGGTGAGGAAGGAGTAGCAATGGCTTTTCCTTTGTCATGGGCATGGTGGGACTCAGTTTTCAACCTTTTTCTAGAATGGGAGGAGTGAACTGGTGAGTGGGCAAGGCACACTTGGTCAATTTGATTGATAGGTAGGGGAGAAGGTAAGGAAAAATTGGGCCAGCCACAATGTTTGGGGACTTCCGGGTGGAAAATCTCTTGCCATCCATCGTTTTTGGGAACCCTGGGTTGCAATGAGACATGAGGGGGCATGTGAATACTAGGGGATTGTGGATCTTGGAAGGGAGGCCTTTCTGGCCTAGTTTGGACCACTCCTTGCCCAATCCAATTGAAAAACCCAACCTAAAATAGTCGGCCTAACTCTTGCGAGTCAACATCAAAGTGAATCTTGGCCTTCTAGGACCCTTATTCCAATTAGCTCTTCCTTGGTTACCTTTTCCATGGATACCTTGTCTGAAAAAGATCATTCCTGTATGCATGATTGATTAGAAAATAGTTTCTTCAACAACCATACATGACAACTCTTTTAAAATATGAAATAAATTTTGGCTCAGCAACATATCAGACTCATGCAATCCAATCCATCCAAATTGTTTAATTATCTTCAATGAGTAGGGGGTAAACAAAGGTTCTGGGATATACGAGGGGCTTGTATTGAGTGAAATTTTTTAAAATGAAGGGAAAAATAACATGGTTACTTCTCACATACAACAATAGTCAACTAAAATGTAAACCAAAGAACACATCACTATAGTCCATCCCTGTGATCTTAAACTGTCACAACACATAGCTCCTCTTAACTTTAATTAAATTGTAGGAACATGGAGTGAGTAATGACTATGGGAAGGTGAGGGAATTGTAATTAGTGAAAAGTGAAATAATGATAGGGGAAAATAGCGGATATTGTTCATAAGATTAATTAAGTAATCCATAAAACCATTCTATATTCAATGCAACGAATCAACACTAACCAATTACCGTGATCAATTAACAATTACCGTGTGTATAATTTAACCATTTCTCTGTGTTAAAATTTCTCACTATTCACATTTAAATCCTTAATAGTTTCAATTACATAGTCCCATCATACTCAAAATAACATGCCTCCCAAACAACCTATATAAATAATCTTGTTTCCTTTCATTTCTTCCATTTAATATTAAAAACAAATTCCAATGGATACACAGTCATTTGCATTGCCTCTGTTCATCATCCAAACCATCAACCAATGTCTACAAATAAATTCTTCAAATCAAACACAGACACAAGATCTTTCAAAATCGTTCCTGATTCCATTCCTTTAATCAATTTAACATTTAAATTGTAATGAAACCATGTTGTTATAAAACCTATTCCCATCTTTGATATGATGAACGATATCCATAAAACATATACAATAGACAACCAAGTCACAAATATCACTATTTTAAATTGCAATAATCCCGATTGGAAATTAAAACACACGGTAACAACAACCATGATTTCAACCTATATCATGCTGTAGGAAACACACAACCGAGAAAATAAAGAAAAGAGGCATACTCTCAATCAACCATAAAACAATATTGAGTTGACAATCTGAACAACACAAGAGGCAGCGACTGTATTCCCATTTCATTTCTCGAATCAACCAATTAACCATGTTGAGCTATAGACTCAACTGTTATAATAAACAATGCAATGACTAGATGCTGATAATCAAAACCACTTTCAACGTTATTAACATATATGAGCCAACAATCAACCATTGTATACGATACTCCACCAACTCATAACAATCAACAAAATACCCGACATGATATAACTCACTCCATTTATTAAAAATGAGCTTTGAATAATAAAAAACGGGCTTTGAGTAATCAAGGGTTCACTCTGTGGACCAACACAGGGAGACTGGAGTTGACCACCAACAGCAGGTGATAAACGTTCGAGATAATACAGTGGAAACTCAGGACATATCACCAATAACTTCGCAGACAGGGTGAAAGTTGATGAGATAGGAGAGACTATGAACAAAGGAGCAGATGTTGAAGGTGAATCCCCCTGTGGACAAGTGGATTCCCTCTTGGCCTCTAGACTCCTAAGGCCAAGACAGAAAATTTATTAACATGGTTACTGGCTTCCTTTTAGATCTAATCAAGCTAATGAATGAAAGAGAAGGAGAAAGATATGTACCTTATTAGCGACGTTTGTCCTTGCAAAGTCCTGGCTGAGCTTTGATCTTGAGCTCCCTGATAGATCCTGTAGGACAAACAAAGGTACAAAAGACTTCCTACTCTACTGATATTAGCTCAAACATAGATCCATATACTGTAGACAAACTCATATGGAACAAGCACAAGTTTGAAAGAAACAGGACAAGCATTGATTATTAATGAGAACAAGTAAAAGTACTTACAATCCTTTGAATGAAGGTGCAACAACTTCTTCTAGTGCTCCTTGTCCAACCCCTTTGCTCAATCAATCTCCATTGATTTCTTTGATGACATCTCACTCATGAGATCATAAGTTTGATGTAATTCCCAATCTCCAGTGTACCTTTCACCACGAGAAGGCCTCCTTATATAACCTTGGAGAGGTCCAACCACTTGAGAGATACTTGGGATAAGTTGAGGATTCCTCTCCTTCAATTGAGTATCTTCCCTAATATCATGCCTTGACCATCTATTCGAATCCAACTGCCTTCAGGAATTGAGGGATTCTTTCCTTATTTGCCTCAACAAACCCAGAATTTGCTAAACAAAGGGTAGCGCTCCCCCAAAAGGGTGCACAAGGCGCTCAAGCACTCCCCCAAAGAGGCTCAGGGAGCACCAACACTCCCTGATAATGGGTAGGGGAGAACTCCTCTCCAAAATAGATTTTTTTGTGGTTTTATCAATGTCAAAAGGCTTGTACTTCCTTTCAAGTGATTTCTCTTCTTCCAAACTAACCTTCGAGGTGTCTTAAGTGTCTTTATGATGTCGTTAGAGGCACGACATATGCAAGATGGAAATATGGTGTTCGTGACACTTGCAACACTTGTGGTCAAGATGCGACACTTGCGGACAATATGTGACACTTACAACACTTGTAATGACGTCACTTGCGACACTATCAGAGTGAGTAATTTTGAGGTGTAACAACAGAGGATTCTTATAATAATACTGAGAAAATGCAGGGCATAACCCTCATGATTTTCCCCAATCGACCCGCATAATGTTGATATAAAAATAAAGACACGAAATAAAAACCAACCCTAAAGTAAGTATCTTGGCATAATAGCCACCCAAACCAATTGTGCAGAAACCACAATCATACACGTACCCATGACTGAGAGAAAATGATAGTAGTGAAACATGGTGGTTTAAAATCAAACACAATAACCAAATACGACTGGGTATGTTTACAAGAATTGTGTGGGGATGACCAACAAGTCTGGAACGAATGAAAACCCTCCAAGAAAAACCCATAAGACAATAGAGAGCCTTCATGGCCTCCACCACACATAATCATCAATGAAACTGTAACTTCAACTATCCAATCTTTTTATTTACAGTGAATACACACAACCAACCATTCCAGAGAAATATCATAAGTTTACACAATTGCAAGACTCAAGAAAAACAAATACCCATACATCACCAAGACAATATCTATTTCATAACCAGAGTGGGTTCATGGATGGTGAAAAAGACATACCTGTAACCAAAAAGCCTTAAAAACACGATCTTGGTCAAGCAATTCTCCCCTTTCCTGAAAATCGGAGCTTAACCGCAGTGAAACACAATTGAACAATATTCAAGCTAGGGTGATGACCACTAGGAGAGGTATGGAGTGACATGCAGTAAATGAACATCGTTTCCATCCTTTACTCATTCGATCACTTAGTACACACCGACCAACCATCCATTAATCCATTCAATTAATCTATGCATCGAAACTCACATCCATTACTTAGCAAATGTGCCAACCCATATCATATTTAACCATTTCCAACCATACCATAACGCATATCAAATGTTTTTCCATATAACGCAATAAATCGTATAGCCACTAGCTTTGTTAGCTATGACTAGAAAAAATCCTTTTATTTTCATTTGCATATAATTTAGCATAACATAGTATAGGATATATTCTTTCCTCGGATTTGTTTCCATATTTCTTTTATCTTTTGTCATGACTAACATGTGTTTTGTGCAAGTGAAAAATGTAACAGATCATGGTGATAATAGCAATGTGATAGCAGTGGGTATAATACCTTCATACAATATGGAATTTAGAGAAAAAAAAAACATAATACACATTTTCCATATGCTATTATGTCGCAAATAAAACCAAGAAATCATCAATCATGTAGAACCCTGTAAGCAATGTCGAATAACAACATAAACATCAAATAAGAACCAGATTTGATCCTCCAATCTACAAGGGGGTCCCACCTACTAGTATTATATATATCGTTAGCTTATAATAATAGGTTTTAGCAATACTTTGCGGAAAAAATCCTTGTTGCGATTTTTATCATCAACAAACTGGCGACTCCACAGGGAAATTTGTTTTCAACTGATTTAGAACTCAGAACTTATGGTTTCACAGACCAAGAAAAGAAGGTCAAGAAGATATAACCAGGAATATTATGCAACAGGGGAAAGTGAGCGAATTTAATGGAAAAATGACCGGGAATTTGGGAATAACTGATGAAAAATGTTAAGTATGAGGGGGTTTACCACTGTGTGCATAATCATTCAACCAAAATCTAGTATTTACTTCAAGGAGAAAAATTATGGACTTGCTCTTTTAAATTCTCAAATGGATGAAGAAAAGGAAAGCAGAAGTGAGAACTAACCATTTTGTTTTTTGACAATAGTGAAAGAAGATAGCAAATTCAAGTGCTTTCGGGGGAACAACGTATGATCCAACAATCTCCCAAATAATCAAACCATTGGCATCAATGACAACATGATCCAACAATCTCCCCCTTTGGCATTGATGGTAGTACCAACATTGATGTCAACTCTAATTACCAAATATTTATGTCAACATGTAGACAAGGCATGCTCTTCATCAATAGTCAATGTGACTATCTCTCCACATCAATCTCTCCCATCAATGTGATTATCTCTCCCCCTTTGACATCAATGGAAAGGGCCATTCTCCTATTGGGGCTGCTCCCCATGTCTTGTTGTCGCTGAATAATCTATCCCCTTTTGAACAAGGGATATCAATTTGATGTAATGCTTAAAATACATTGAACATACTCTCTCTGTGACCATTGCTCCTCCTGGAATTATGCCTCTATTCTCTTTCTTCAAATATAGGGCTCTTTTCTAGGTATGCATATGATAAATATCTCCTCCTAGAATAATGGGAAGAAGAATGACCCCCCCTAAGGGTATGTCTCCCCTTATATTCTCTGCAAGATGAACAATATGCTACCATATGATGATCCTTGGACTTGTTCATGCATCAAACTCATCCCATACCAAGCATCATGAAGCAAAAGATATGTCAACAATGAAATAGAGAATCATGAACAAAATATCAACCAAGTAAATTATGTACCAAAATGTGCCCACCATGCACAACACCCATGTACATCAACCATGTACATCAACAATGAGCCAAAATATATCATCCATGAAATGTATCCACCATATGCCAACATGTGCATCTACTAATATGCCAACATGCGCATCTACCAATTTTCCAAACAATGTAGCATATCACTTATGATATGTCTCCATCATGAACCAAGTGCCACAATCATGTATCAAACAAATATCAAACCATGATGTACAACATGATCACCTCATCAACTCACCAGCCATATGTCTCAACATGTAGCCCAATCCATATGCAAGATGCATGCACCATGATATCAACATATGCTTCCAATAATACATCATAAGATATACCATCCATGTACACCACCATCAACATCAAAAAATGATTAATCCCAGTAAATCAACATCAATCCATACTCTTGGGTTAGTGCCATGCACCCAAATATTTATTTTTACTAAACCATTGTGTGATACCACCATGAAAACCTACAGCAAACAATGTCATAACCTACAATAAACAATGTCATACCATGCAATACAAAGTTATATCATCACATCAAACTCCAAGTCATGTGCATTGCCTTTTTTTCAAGGCTTTACAACATACATGTGACCTACTGCACAAATGAGCGCGTGTGTACACGACCTATTCAAGGTCAGCACACATGTACACACGACTGTCACCACTGTTACTTGTGTGTGCCTTAGTAGATGACACTTTTTAACTTCCCTTCAATCTTTCATTTTGATCTGTCTTCTCTATCTTCTTCACCCACTTATGTAGATGACCCTTCTCTTCATAACTTGAGCTGTGAGTATCCATCTTTTCAAATATGTCTCCCTTTCTTACTTCATTCCTTCTTCTAGCCATGCTATGTGAAGTCCTCATCATGGAATTTCTTCTTGTGTTCCAACACTCCTGGGATTTGTGGCCAAATCCACTACAGCTATAGCATCTCATGGAGTTACAGTGAACAACAATGTGTCCTACTTGATCACATCTCCAACACCTCATGGTGTTATAGATTCTTCCATTATATCTTCTTTCATAAGATCTACACTCAAAATATTTGTGACCATATCCATTACATGAATAACAATACCCATGAAAAACACTTTCATACCTTTTCTTTGGTGTCCCAAGAATGGATTCTTGATGTCTTCCTTGCTTTATTCTTTTGAAATTTTCTTTGCCTTGTGTAGATGGTTGTTTTGCAACATTGTCTTCCTTCTTTGATGGACTTACCTCATGCTTCTTTGAGGTGCTTGCTTCAGCATGTGTATCTTCTCCTTTGTATCCAAGACCTGATTTATCACATGATGGTCTTTGACATTACAAGATCTCATCCAAGATTCGTGAGCTATTCAATAATTTGTTTGACTTTTCCACCTTCTTTCTAAGGTCAACAATTTCAGCTTCTAACTTACAACATGACTCTTCTTTTTCATTTATTTGATTCTTAAATAGTTCCTCTATTATTTTGGCTTCTTCAATTTGGGTCTTTATATGGATAATAGTTTCAAAACTTTTGTTAATCTCATCTTCTACATTCATATCTTTTTTTCCATCTTTTAGTCTTGTGATCTCTTCTTCCTTTTCTTCTAATTGAGTCTTATTGCTCTCTTCTTTTTCCTTGATCATTTCCTTTAACTTCAATATGTGCCTTAGACTTCTCCTAAGAAACTTCTTAGTGTTATCTGAAAGATAGTTATAGTATATATAATAATGATCACTTATATATCTATATAAACCCTCTTCAATTTCCTTTTGAAGTTTTAATAAATTTCCTTTTATTCTTTTCATGGGATAAATACCATCAAACTTTACACAAACTATTTCTACATCTTCTTCTTCACTTGTAGAGAAAAATTCATCATCATCATTATTGAAATCAAGGGATTTAGAGGGTTCTTTACCTTCAATTGAAGTATCTTCACTTTCTTCCTTTTTGCCAACATCAACACATAATTCTTTGCCTTCATCTTCAAGATCTTCCTTTGTGCTATCATCACTTGAAATGTTTTCAAAATCACATTTAGAAATAATGCATTCAAGAGTTTTTGATGATTCTTTACCTTTGATGATCTTGATGGAGTGGTCTTCAATTTATTCCTTCTCCTTCTTTCTTTGATATGTCTCCTCCAGCTTTAGCCATAGATCCTTGGTGGAAGTGCATTGTCCCATGCTCTCTTTGATAGGGCTTGAGAGTCCACTAAGAATGGTCTTGAGAGCCAATGCATCATTCTTCTTTCCTTCCCTTTGAGCTACAAAATTTGACTTGTTCTTCAACGGAACATATCCATCGATGGTTTCCTTCCAAATAGCTTCTCCCATTGTCTTCAAATACACTTTCATCTCTATTCTCTAAGTATAATATTTTTCCTCATCAAGGATTGGAACTTCATCATCCATTTGTGTGTCTATGGATCTCCGTCAAGATTGTTAAGGCTTGTAGTGAAGGCCT
>ML819086.1:41893-55530 GCA_009831015.1 Picea engelmannii | reverse complement strand
TCATCAATTAGCTTTCAACATTTAGTCATTACCCATTTTTTTCATTTATAACCAGTTATATGTGAGCACATATCAACAACATATATCATCAATATATCATCAACAAGTCATCACCACAATGAACAAAAAGAACACAAGATGTATGTACAATTTTATTTTTATTGCGGACTACAATCCTTGGCGTTTATCAGAAACAACTAAATAGAGTACAACTCTGTAAGAGCACCTGCTCTATAATGCAAGACTCATGTTACACCCTCAACACCAACTGAGATGAGGCAACAATCCTCAATAGATATCAATCTATCAATATGTATGCAACCTGTCAGTAGTGCAGCTTGCGTGTTTACGCGCCCTGGCTCACTACAAACCGCGTGTGAATGCGGCCAATGTATAATGCAACAAGCGTATGCTTCTGATAAACATGCTTAGATCCTCTGCAACCTACAATCACTTTTTCTTCTGTCTTTCACTATCCAAACTGACCCACATCCAGTCACAACACATCCAAGTTCTCCAATAGCTTGCTCATGCTCCACAAAAAATCAATATGAATGCTATCTCAATCATGTATAAACAACTAGTATACCATAGCAATCATGTCACTACTGAATCATAAGAGTACTACTCACTCCATCAACCAAATCAACCAAACTGAACCACATCATAGAAGCCATACCAAGAATGCCCTAAGAATTCACAATACATCAAACAATAGTATCCATCAAGACAATAATGTAACCATACCAGTGTCTCAGTGATAAATCCGAGGCCATAGAATGGGGATCTAGAACTTGCCTCATCATCCAAGAGCTTGGCACCAACTCAAACAAAAATATCCATGATTTTATCCACTCCACGCTCCCTGTACACAGTCAGCCCGCATGTACACTCACCCTATACACAACTAGCCCACGTGTACATGCACCCTATACACATACATTGCACGTTGGCATTAGAAAATAGGGTTTTCTGTGAATCCAAGAATTTTTCTGTCAAGATATCCAACATAGCCAAAACTTTGATGCATCCATGAGATCCTCCTCTCGCTCTCCATTGATCCACAAAAAAGATTCTCACCAAAAATGTGCATTTTACAAGAGATCCTAGATTCTTATTTATACTTTCATATTCTAGGTCACTTAACCCATTTTTAGGTTACTTAACCCATTTCTAGGTCACTTAACCTATTTTCCTTATTTTAGAGTTAACCACTTTCCATGAATAGAAAGTTCTCCAATACTTTATCCTTTAAATATTCCTTCTTGATTTTGTCACTTCATTTTATCATTTAAATAATCTTTCTTGATTTTGTCACTTTACTTTATCATTTAAATAATGATTTATTCTTTTCAAGTACTTTGAATTCTTTGACCTTTTGGGGCTTCAAGCCATCATACGGGGGTCCTTCAACTTTGTAGAGCCATAACTCTCAAACCGTGAGGAGTTATGTGACATTCCACATACCACCAGAAATGGAATGTCAAACACTATGCATCTAGGATAGTTTCACCAACAACTTCATTGATATTCATCTCATTAATCCATATGCAAGCATGGGTCCTCCAACCATTCTTCTAGGATAACTCAATCCGTAAAGCGTCTTCCCGTGAGGGATTTCACCATAAGGGGACCACTTTGGAGTTCATCCATTTGTGCACCTTATCAACCATGATAAGAAAATAATGATTCATCTTTGCATCAATTCACCACTGCATCATATATATAAACTATGCATCATGTATCAATGACAACTCATTGATCCATATTCATAAATGCATCATATCAATGATCCATATTTATCAATTGGTTTCCACTTTGACATCTATCATTCTCATGAAAGACAATACATATCAATCATAAATCAATCAATTACTTGACATCAATCAATGACATCAATCAATCAAACCATTTGCATCAATGACGTATGATCCAAGAATCTCCCAAATAATCAAACCATTGGCATCAATGACAACATGATCCAACACCTTCTCTGATACCAATTGTTGGATTACTGAGAGGGGCGTGAATTAGTAATCCAACAATGAGAACTAAGAAATAAACAATCACACACATACACAGTACACCAGTGTTTTACGTGGAAACCCAAATCGGGAAAAAACCACATAATGATTTTTCTTATTGTCTTGAAGAATTACATTCATTGGAAGCACCAACTTCCTTTGTTTTCCAGCTACAACTGGAAGGAGGCTCCAACCCCCTAGATTCTTAGGTTACAACCTGAGGGAAGCTCCAACTCCTCAATTCTCTGTCTACAACCAGAAGGAGGCTACAACCCCCTATGTTCTCTGGCTACAACCGGAAGGTGGCTACAACCACCTGTCCTTGCCCCATCATGCCACCCTGAAGTAGAAGTAGAATGATGGAACCACAGTCACACTATCACTGTGAGATATACTACTGTAAACCTGTACCAATAAATTTGAACCATGCATCAACCTATACCTCAACCTGTAATCAACCTGTACCATAAACAAGTGCATCAACCATGCACCAACATGTACCAAACAACCTGTAATCAACTTGTACCATAAACAAGTGCATACAACCATGTACTAATTATGTACCAATCATGTGTCAACTACTCATCAAATATTACTCATCAATATGTACCAACATCATCAAGTATACACCTCATGTATTTTCCAACTCATCAACTACTTGTCTCAAACATGTACTCAACATGTACCTCAACCAAAATCCCTCATCAATTTCATCATCCAAATATGACTTGTATCTCTGTAATAGAATTGGTGTATATGATCAAATTTATGCAAAACTTCCTTAACTTTAACAACAAGAGACTAACATTTTCATCAAACTTTTCTTTAGTCTCACATGCCTAGTTTTGGATTAGTCAACAACCCCAACTTGAAGTAATCATAACTTTGAACCTGTAATGTATAAATATATGAAACTGATACACATTGTTCTTCAGTGTGTTTTATGAAATTCCTACAGGTGTCACTACTTGGAACTTCTCATAAAAGGAGTTATAGAAAAAATGGCATACCTTGTTGAATTCTAGATTATTCTAAAGAGCGACCTTGTATAGCATGCCCCACACAAAATATTTGTTGAATTGATCTGAAATTTTTAAAAAGAATACTTAATAATATAACCTAATAAATACATTTGGTCTCACTGAATTTGGATCTGTTATGAAGAACTTATGAATTTTTTACCTGAAACACCTATTTTTGACTAGTTTCAGGACTAGCCACAAACCCTATTTTCCACGGAGTGTAACTCCCAAAATACAATGACCCACAAGCTGAATTTTTTACCATAGATACTTGGGTATGTTTTCACAATGAAATATCAATTTCATGGTCTGAATCATTATAGAATTTTTTTTTATAGAGAAAATGGTGAGATGACCTGCAAATAACATACCTTAGAAAGCACCATCAAAAGAATTTATCCTTCCTTGCATTTCGGCGTTATTTTCTTCACCTTCCCTCAAAAATTCAGCTTAGATATCCTTGGTTACCTTAGACACCTATATATATTCAATATTCTTAAGTGTAATTAAAATGAGAGAGCCTTGCCTCTTATTTATACTCTCCAAGTAGCTTCCTTAAAAACATCTTCTAGGTCACTTGGCCCACTTTCCTTATTTTAGGGTTAACCCACTTCTAATTTATCGATTAAATTTATTATTGAAATAATTTGTTTTGTATTCAATTTGAATTATAATACACTCATCACTTCACTTTATTATTTACCTTTTAAAATATCTTAAACCACTTTGACTACTTTGACATCTTGGGGCTTCTAGATGACATATGAGGGTCCTCCAACTTCGTAAGGACATAACTCTCAAACCGTGAGGAGTTATGTGACACTCCACATAGCACCAAAAATGGAATGAAATTTAATGTTCATATAGAATAGTACTACCTTCAAATATAGAAAAAATCATACCATTATCCATCAAACAAACTTGGGTCCATTACCCAAACCTGGGTTCTCCAACTTCACATGGTCATAACTCTCTAACCGTGAGGAGTTATGTGACGTTCTACATACCACAAGAAATGGAATGACAAGAAATATCCATATAGGATAGTTTCCTCGACAAATTCATTGTCCTTCATCTCATTATTCCACAATTAAGCATGGGTTCTCTTACTCCACAAAGCGTCTTCCCGTGAGGGATTTCACCATAAAGGGACCACTTTGGAGTTCATCCATATTTACTTCTTATCAACCATGAAAAAAAAATAATGAGTCATATTTACATCAAACAATATTGGGTCCATTACACAAACCTTTTTTCTATGGGGATTTCTTCAAGGGTTGACATCAATGAGAAAACCACATAATGCCTTTTCTTATATGTCTTGAAGAATTACATTCATTGGAAGCACCAACTTCATTTGTTTTCCAGCTACAACTGGAAGGAGGCTCCAACCCCCTAGTTTCTCAGGCTACAACCTGAGGGAAGCTCCAACTCCCCAATTCTCTGGCTACAACCTGAAGGAGGCTACAACCCCCTATGTTCTCTGGCTACAACCGGAAGGTGGCTACAACCACCTATCCTTTCCCCATCCTTCCACCCTGAAGTAGAAGTAGAATGATGGAACCACTGTCACACTATCACTGTGAGATATACCGCTGTAAACCTGTACCAATAAATCTGAACCATGCATCAACCTGTACCTCAACATGTAATCAACCTATACCATAAACAAGTGCATCAATCATGCACCAACATGTACCAAACAACCTGTAATCAACCTGTACCATAAACAAGTGCATCCAACCATGTACCAAGTATGTACCAATCATGTGTCAGCTACTCATCAACTATGACTCATCAATATGTACCGACATCATCAACTATACACCTCATGTATTTTCCAACTCATCAACTACTTGTCTCAACCATGTACTCAACATGTACCTCAACCAAAAGTGTAATATACCAGATATAAAAAGTATGCAGAACATAAATAAAATGCTAGAAATGGTAGAATAACAATAATATAACTAGCATAATCTCCACAATAACACAAAACTGATATAAGAACAACAACAGAAATAGCACTTTGATTCAGAAAGCAATGTTCACGAGCCTCTTAGAGGGGGCAACCTCCAGTCGAGAAATGCTTTGTTACAATAATATCCAAGCTAGGGTTTTCATACCCTCGACCCTTATTTATACTAAATATTTCTATCAAGAGAAGCATCTAGAGGAAGATCCTTCTAGAAGCGAAAGCTTCTATTAGGTATTCTTACATATTCCTTATTCTATTTTATTGAAAGGCCTTATTAATATTGACCTTTATTACATAGAAATATATTGTTCTACCTATGTGCGGGTTAGGACCCTAACATGTCTGTCCCCTTAAAAACAACCTTGTCCTCAAGGCTTGAGATGTGGAAACTATTGCAAAATGGTAGATGGTTCCCAAGTGGCATCTGCTGGAGTTGTATCTTTCCATTGGACTAGCACTTCCTTGATGGTTCTCTGACGCAGGCGATGCTCACGCTGGTCCAAAAATACTTCTGGATATAGCCAAATTGATCCTTATTCAGCTAACTCAGGAATGTTGGTTTGAATTTGGCACCTAGTTCCAATCACCTTCTTTAAGCATGAAACATGAAAAATAGGATGTAGCTTCGAATGACTGAGTAGAGCTAACTGATAGGCGACTTGTCCCACATGCTTGAGAACTGTATAAGGACCATAAAATTTGGGTGCTAGCTTCTGACAATGCTAGGCCTTGAGGGAATTTTTCTTGTATGGTTGCAGTTGCAAAAATACCTGATCCCCTTCTGCAAATTGACGTTCAAAGAAACTTTGATCTGCTTGTTTCTTCATGCGATTTTGTGCCATTACCAAGTTCTCTTTGAGGGTACGAAGAATATCCTCTTGAACTGTAAGTGTTTGGTCAACCGCCTGGACCTTCGAGGTACCCGGTAAGTATGAGAGAACTAAAGGTGGCTTTTGTCCATATACCACTTCAAAAGGAGTCATGTGTGTAGTTGTATGGTAGGAAGTGTTGTACCACCATTTAGCTAGGGGTAACCATTGAGCCCACTGATTTTGCTTTTCAGAGGCAAAAAACCTCAAATATGTTTCCAAACACTTGTTGACAACTTCCATTTGACCATCAGTCAGGGGATGATAAGTTGTGCTGAGATGAAATTGGGTGCCCTATAGATTGAACAGTTCTTGCTAAAAATTGCTTGTGAAAGTTGGGTCACAATTAGACAATAGAGTGCGGCATGCCATGAAGCTTGAAGACCTGGTCCATGAAAATTTGAGCCACCATGGATGCAGTAAATGGGCGTTGAAGAGCGCAAAAATGAGCATAATTGGAAAGGAGATCCACAACCACCATTATGACTGATTTATTTCCCGATTTGGGTAAGCCGATAATAAAGTCCATAGAGATATTCGTTCAAATAGCAGGTGGAATCGGAAGCGGTTGTAGTGTGCCCAGAGATTTGACCGTTTCTCCCTTGTTGCATTGACACACATCACATTCAACGACAAAATTACAGATGTCCTGTTTCATACCATCCCAAAAAAAAGAATGTTTGACCCTGTCATAGGTTTTGGTGAACCCGGAGTGCCCTGCTATGGGTGTAGCATGAAGCTTAGAAAGTACCGTGGATTTAATATTTGGTTGTTTACTTAAATACAAATGGCCTTTGTATCGAAGCTCATCTTGGAGCCAAGAGTACCCTGGGGGAGTTGGAGCATTGGTCTGCAATTGCTGGATCAGATGCAAACTTTTGGGATCTTGTAGCCATTCCCGGTGAACAGCTTGGAGCCAATCTGGTATAATGAAGGAAAGAGAAAGAAAGGTATCCTTCATCTTCATATTTTCGAGACAGTGCATCCACCATCACATTGTCTTTTTCTTTCTTGTAAATTATCTCATAATCATATCCAAAGAGTTTAGTCACCCATTTTTTTTTCTTTGGGGAGGAAATGCATTGTTCTAGAAAGTACTTGAGGCTTTGATGGTCTGTCTTAATTTGGAAACGTTTCCCCAAGAGATAAGGGCACCACAAATCAATGGCATGCAGAATAGCCAACATTTCCTTTTCATAGATGGGTTTGCCCAGATTCCTTTCAGATAGTTGCTTGCTGGTGAAGGCTAAAGTTCAACCCTCTTGCATAAGGACAACACTGATTCCTTTCCCTGAGGCATCACATTCCAACACAAAGGTCTTTGTGAAATCAGGAAGGGCCAGAATCAGAGTGGTGCACATGGCCATATTCAAGGTCTGGAAAGATTGAGCAGCGGCTAGAGTCCAGATGAAAGAGTTCTTTTTGAGGAGAGTAGTGAGAGGTGCTGCAATCTTTCCATAATTCTTAACAAAATTGTGATAATACCCTGTTAAGCCCAAAAATACACACAAGCTTTTGAGAGTCTTTGGGTGTGGCCAGTCTTGCATAGCTTCAATATTTTTCGGATCCACCTTGACGCCATCCTTTCCAACCATATGACCCAAGTATTCGAATTCTGAGGCACCAAAGGCATATTTAGATTGTTTCAGGAAAAGTTGGTGCTAAGAGAGTAGATGGAGAACTCGATCCACATGAGTAAGATGTTTTGTCCATGTTTTTCTATAGATGATGATATCATCAAAGAAAACTAAGACAAAATGATGGAGAAAAGGATGGAAGACATGATTCATGAGGCTTTGGAAGGTGGAGGGGGCATTACACAAGCCAAAGGGCATGACCAAAAACTCATAGTGGCCCTCATGAGTTCGAAAGGCCATCTTGGGAATTTCTACCTCTTTCATACGTATTTGGTGATAGCTTGAGCGAAGATCAAGTTTAGTAAAGAATTGGGCGCCACTCAATTCATCCAAAAGGTCATCAATGACAGGAATGGGAAATTTGTCTTTAATGGTCAGTTTGTTGAGGGAACGAAAGTTAGGACACATTCTCCAAGAACCTTCTTTCTTCAGGACCATGACTATAGAAGAAGAGTAAGGGCTCGTTATAGGGCGGATAATGCTTGCAGTAAGGAGTTCCTGGACCATATTCTCAATTTCATTCTTTTGTGAAAAGCGATGGCGATACAGACGGATATTGGGAGGAAGGCTTCCGGGTACAAGGGGAATGGAATGATCATGAACACCATGGGAAGGAGGGAGTCCTTGGGGAGTGGAAAATACCATTTGATGTTTAGAAAGGAGGGCTTGGAGGTCTTGCAGCATCGGAGGTGTCTCTGTTGCTTGTATGGCATGGAGTTGGGCAATGACACCAGAATGACCTTTTTTGTGCACATTTTCCATGCGATGGGAACTAATGAACTCAGGTGAACCAACAGTGATGCCTTGGAATTTATATTGGTGGCCTTCCTGGTCGAATTGCATGGTTAATTCCTTAAAATCCATGAGAATGGGACCCAAAGTCCTTAGCCAGTCTGTACCCAACACAATGTCACAACCGCCCATGTCGATAGTAAACATATAGGATTTTAGGTGGTAGTCACCGATTTGGAGACGCACATTTTCACAATGCCCTCCACATTTCATGGAACCACCATTGGCAATCATGATTTGGAAATTGTTGATAGCATGGATGTAGTAATGAGTTTCTTGGGCAATGCAGCGATGAATAAAATTATGGGTGTTGCCACTATCAACCAAAATGATGACCTTTTGATGCTTGATGTAACCGATTAACTTGAGGGTTTGGGGGGTGGAGAAGTCAGTGAGAGCGTTGAGGGAATTGATTGGTTCCACTTCAGGAGGGTCTGAGGGAGGGGTTATGTCAGTGATTTCAGGTGACTCAGGCACAAGGGAAGTTTCAACATCCTCTTCCAAAATATCCCCAGAGATGGCCATAAAAATCTTTTGTTCCTTACACTTGTGGCCCGGGAAATATTTTTCATCACAATTATAACAAAGGCCTTTGAGTTGGCATTCAACCATTTCAACCCTGGTAAATTTTTGGATCTTTAATGGGCAGAGGGAGTAGTGGGATTTACGGGTTTAGGGCGAGGGATAAAGGAGGGTTTACGGTTTTGAGAGGATACAACTTGTTGTGCTTATTTATCTTTTTTAGTAGCTTCCACCCAAATCGAAGGTCGAGCCATGAGTACATGGGCCCGGATCTCATCCTTGAGGCCATTGATAAAACACTCTCGAAAGAAAGCATCAGTCATGCCCTCTATTCGAAAATCTAGGCACTCAAAGGAAGATATGAAGTCTTCTACTGTTCCTGATTGTTTCAACTTTGTCAAATGACCCAAATGGTTGGTGTCAGTGTCAAAGCATTCATAAATCTCAGTCACAAATTGGGTCCAAGCAATATACCTTTGACGAGAAGTTTTTGTCCATTTCCACCATTGCCAACGTTCTTTATCTAGATGGAGAACACCATACCGGAGTTTGGCCAAGTCATCTGTAATGTTGTATAAAGAGAAATAATGTTCCATTTGGGTGACCCAACCAGTGGGGTCTGAGCCATCAAATTTGGTCACATCCACCCACGGAAGGCGTAGGTCATGTTGAAAGTGATGGTGCTGAAAGGTATGGGAATGGGAGGAATGTTCACCTTTAGTCTTTGGGGGTGCGTCAGAGAAAGGGTCATCTGTAGGGATCTTCAGCTTGGTGCAGAGTGATGAAAAGACAGATTCAAGATGGGTGGTAAGTTCTTGTTTGACTTCCTCTAGTGAGGACTGCGTGGATGTATATATGGTTGTATTGATGGATGTATCGATGGAGGAAACAATAGCACTGAGTTGTTTCACTTCTTTTTGGGTCTCAAGGAAACTAGATTGCAATGTGTTGAAGTAATCTTCTAGGTCTTGGCTATGGGTATGGGCCATGAGGATGGGTGAACTGAAAAGGGGCGAGCGGGGTAAATTTTTTTACCAATAAATGATATGGATGAATGTGATAAGGGAAAAGAGATGAATCCAATGGAATAGGTCTCAAATAATGGTGGAAATATTTCCAGACGTCTTTTTTTTTTTTTTTTTTNCTGCGGAGTTATACTCCAGTCTGAAGAATACTACAACAATGAAATCCCCAAATGCTTAACTAGAAAGAAATGTGTATTTACTTGGCAACCCAAACACAGTTGTGCGACAATAGATCTTGTCTGTTTTAATTTGTTTATGTTTCTGTCCCCCAAGGGTTAGGTATTCAAGGGTTCTATAGACAAGGGTTTTCCCTGTGCTATAGCTCTTTTATATATGTGCGGGGTCCAATAGTAGTACTCGGCCCAATATCTCAGGGAACTAACTAAGGAGGATAGATTGTACCCTTAGTCGTACTACCCGACTACCCAGGTACTAGAGAGTATCTTCCCGAGTGTTGTTCTTGGTGGCACTATAGCAGTCAGGCGACTGATCAGTTTATCTAAAGAGGGCTTCAGGAAATCTAGGCCGATCTGTACACAGGTGTTGTCTGATGCGCTACCACTCGAAGGGGTACCAACAAGGGTTACAAGGGTTACAAGGGTAGCCAACAGATGTGAGCTTAAGAACCACTTGTATTTCATGCGTGTATGAATCCCTCAACCATGGGTTTATGCGCGTAACAATAGATCTCTGTGGCTTAAAGATGTCGAAATATGTCTCTACCCTGAAAAAAAAAATCCCACAATTTCTGCCAAGGAAAGTGCTCTGATACCACTTGTAATATACCAGATATAAAAAGTATGCAGAACAGAAATAAAATGCTAGAAATGGAAGAATAACAGTAATATAACCAACATAATCTCCACAATAACATAGAAATGATATAAGAACAACAATATAAATAACACTTTGATTTAGAAAGCAATGTTCATGGGCCTCTTCGAGGGGGCAACCTCCAATCGAGCAACGCTCTATTACAATAATCTCCAAGCTAGGGTTTTCATACCCTCGACCCTTATTTATACTAAATATGTCTATCAAGAGAAGCATATGGAGGAAGATACTTCTAGAAGAAGAAGCTTCTATTATGTCTTCTTACATCTGCCTTATTCTATTTTATTGAAAGGCCTTATTAATATTGACCTTTATTACATCCAAATATATTGTTCTACCTATGTGCGGGTTAGGACCCTAACAAAAAGCCCTCATCAATTTCATCATCCAAATCTGATTTGTAGATCTATAATAGACCTGGTGTATATGATCACATTCATGCAAACCTTCCTTAACTTTAACAACAAGAGACTAGCATTTTCATCAAACTTTTCTTTAGTCTCACATGCCTAGTTTTGGATTAGTCAACAACCCTAACTTGAAGTAATCATAACTTTGAACTTGTAATGTATAAAGATATAAAACTGATACACAATGTTCTTAAATGTGTTTTATTCAATTCATCCAAGTGTCACTACTTGGAACCTCTCAGAAAAGGAGTTATAGAAAAAATGACATACATTGCTGAATTCTGGCTTATTTTAGAGAGCGACCTTGTAGAGAGTGCCCCGCATGAAATATTCGTTGAATTGATATGAAATTGTTACAAAGAATACTAAATAATGTACCATAAACAAAACATTTTGTATCATGGAATTTGGATCTGTTATGAAGAAGTTATGACGTTTTTACCCGAAACACTTGTTTTTGACTAGTTTCAGGACTAGCCACAAGCCCTATTTTCCACAGAGTGTAACTTCCAAAATAAAATGACCCACAAGCTGAATTTTTTACCATAGATACTTGGGTATGTTTTATCAAAGGAATATAAATTTCACGGTTTGAATCATTATAGAAAACAAGTTATAGCGAAAATGGTGAGATGACCTGTAAATAACATACCTTAGAAAGCACCATCAAAAGAATTTATCCTTCCTTGAATTTCGGCCTTCTTTTCTTGACCTTCCCTCATAAATTTGGATTATATATCCTTGGTTACCATAGAAACCTATATATATTCAATATTCTCAAGTGTAATTAAAATGAGAGAGCCTTGCCTCTTATTTATACTCTCTAGGTAGCTTCCTTAAAAACATCTTCTAGGTCACTTGGCCCACTCTCCTTATTTTAGGGTTAAACCACTTCTAATTTATCCATTAAATTTATTATTGAAATAATTTATTTTGTATTCACTTTGAATTATAATAAACACATCATGTCACTTTATTATTTACCTTTTAAAATCTCTTAAACCACTTTGACTACTTTGACCTTTTGGGGCTTCTAGATGACATATGAGGGTCCTCCAACTTTGTAAGGCCATAACTCTCACACCGTGAGGGGTTATGTGACATTCCACATACCACCAGAAATGGAATGACATGTAATATCCATATAGAATATTATTACCTTCAAATATATCAAAAATCATACCGTTATCCATCAAACAACTTGGGTCCATTACCCAAACTTGGGTTCTCCAACTTCACATGGTCATAACTCTCTAACCGTGAGGAGTTATGTGACGTTCTACATACCACCAGAAATGGCATGAAAAGAAATATCCATCTAGGATATTTTCCATGACAAATTCATTTTCCTTCATCTCATTATTCCACAATTAAGCATGGGTTCTCTTACTCCACAAAGCATCTTCCTATGAGGGCTTTCACCATAAGGGGACCACTTTGGAGTTCATCCATATTTAATTCTTATCAACCATGAAAAAACAATAATGAGTCATATTTACATCAAAAAATCTTGTGTCCATTACCCAAACCTTTTTTCTATGGGGCTTTCTTCAAGGGTTGACATCAATGACAACCAACCTTAATCATCAGTTTCAGTGCTCTTCATGTCGAGATGTTGTATAAGTTGTTATGGTAGTTAAGCTCATTAGGAGTTACATGTCAGATAGAGGTTACATTGGTTTAGAATTGTGCTTTATAGGGATTAGGGGTTAGGTATGGTGAGAATTAAGGGTTAGGTGTTAGGGATGATAAGGGTTATAGTGTTATGGAGTAAAGTGGTTATATGGTTTGAGTATTATAAGGATTAATGTTTGTGAGATATAGGTATTAGGTGTTTAGGGTTAATAAGTTAGGCTTTAGCTATTTGGGGTTTATAAGTTAGAAATTATAGAGGTTATAAGTGATTAGGGTTAACATAGATGATAGACTAGTACTAATAATGGATAGATGTAATAGTTAATGTACATGTTTGGGTTATAAGGGTTAAAGATTAGGGTTAAATTTTCAAGGGTTTAGGGGTTTGGGATTCTAAAAATTGTAGTGGTTATGAGTCAAATGCGTTAAAAATAAAAGATAACTCTTCCCATGCCCCCAATGACATCTCCAGATTTCCTAACATTGTTGTCCACCACCATGTCCTGGTTCGGGAATATTAACCCAATTCTCTTTTGATGTTCATGCAAAGTGCACCCTTGATACAAGGATTCCCCATCTCTTAGGATCGACTAACCAACCATGTCCAAGTGATGTTCACATGGAACATTTCCCCACTTCACTCTTCAAAGTTCTCATTTGAATATTTGCTACTACCACCAACATCTTCACTAGGGGCAGATGTTGATATCATGAACAAAAAATATATATTATATAATATATTCATATAACATATAACATATTATATAAAATATGACATATAATATAAAAAATATTTATAAAATATAAATATATATATTATATAAAATATAAAAAATATTTATAAAATGAAAATATTTTATATATGGTAAACATATATATGTTATATGTA
>ML819086.1:10996-29493 GCA_009831015.1 Picea engelmannii | reverse complement strand
TTCATTTAGGTCACATTATAGAAGAATATGAGTTCTGAGAATGACCTTGGAGATATAGGATTTATTTTCCCATAGGTCCCCTTTCATCTTCCCCTATAGTGGAATCATAGTGCCTCTCATGCCTTCATGTGTTTTCTATGGTGGGTCGAATCACCATACATTGAAGAACTTTGAATGCCTAACTACTATTTAAATATTTGAGTGAAGGTCAATTGAGTTGTGTTAGAGTCTTAGGATTGTGTTTTGTATTTGTAAAATACACCATGTGAAACTCTTACATCAAAGCCATACATTTTCATTGACCTATTGAAATAAGTATTATCAAATAGTTATTGTACCACCCGAGCACTTATTTCAGTTTAGACACATTTTCTTTGAGTATTTTTTCATCTTCTATATTGCATTATTTATTTTATATGTAACCTTGTAACCTTGAATGATAATATTTTAGCGCACAATGAATTCCATATGGTTAATGATTGTATTTGAATCTCTCACTACAACCAACGATTGAGCACATGAACTTTTAGAAATTTTCAATCAAAAGAAGTTATTAATATAAATAATAATTAACGTCAATGTTTTCTATTGAAAGTTAATAATATGGTAACATTAATATTAAAATTGCAACCTATTTTTTTTTTTTTTTTTTAAATAATAATTGTCGTCGCAATTTCGACGACAATAATATACCTACGACGGATGTGCAATAAAAACAATGAAATGTTGTCGTCACAAGTGAGACAACAAAAAACATTTGTTGCAGTGCATTTGCCATATAAACAACGAAATGTTGACATACTTGCGACGGATGTGCAATAAAACAATGAAATGTTGTCATCACAAGTGTGACGACAATAAAAATTGCTGCGATGCATTTGCTATATAAACAAAGAAATGTTGACATACCTGCGATGGATGTGCAATAAAAATAATGAAATGTTTTCATCGTAAGTGCGACAACAAAATAAATTTTGCGATGCATTTGCTATATAAATAACGAAATGTTGACATACCTGCGACGAATGTGCAATAAAAACAATGTAATGTTGTTGTCGCAAGTGCGATGACAACAAAATTGTTGCGACAAATTTGCTATATAAACAACGAAATGTTGACATACCTGTGAAAGATGTGTAATAAAAACAATGTATTGTTGTCTTTACAAGTGAGATGACAACAAAGATTGTTGCGATGCATTTTCTATATAAACAACAAAAATTGTCGTCGCAAGTGCGACGACATGTTGGTTTCACTTAGATTGCCTATATTGTCGTATTGGCGATGATATTTCTTTTTTTGTCGCAATTGTGAAAATTTCCCTAAGGTCGTCGTGCTTGTGATGATAATTCAAGTTCGTCAAAATTGCCACGTTCTATGATACGGTGTTTCAGGGACTCAAGATTCATCGCAATATCCATGACATAACGTCGCAAGAGCGTCGAAATAGCCATTGCAAAATGACCCAAATTTGCTAGTGGAATTAAGGTGTAGTTCCTTATTTTTCCTTCTCTTTTTGGATAGTTGATGTACTACTTTATTCAGTAGAGGATCTTCCCTTCCTATCTCATACTATCTAATCAAATTTTGTAGTTATTGTATGGATTTTTCATCCTTAATCAAATTAATGAAAGTACATAAGAATTCCATAAGTCTTCTTACCTCTTTCCCTTCTCTGTGCGAAGCAGACTGATCAAAGGATAGGGGCATTACACATTCTCTCACTTCTGGTTGTGCCTTCGATGAGAAAGTATGATATCTTCCAAAATATTTTCTTGCCTCTTCAAATGTATGCTTCTCTTTCTTTGGATCAAACTCCGGTGTATTCTCCTCCTCTTTTCTAAATCTTGATTCTTTTGTAATCTTTCCTGGAGTCACCCTGTCTTCTCCTGTAGAAACGCCTCCTCTAGTGATAAAGACGACTCTAGGATCCACTCCATGAGGTTCTACTAAGATTAGTTATACTTTTTGGTTCCCTCCTCGTCTTTCCTAAAGTTTGGATAACAACGCAGGACAATCTTCTATGACATGTTCAAATGAGTTGTAGTAACTGCAAGTGGTACAAGGGTTCTGACAGTCCCTTGCCAAGTGACCTAGCTGTGTGCAGTTATAACAAATTCTTTTTCCTTGTCCTCGACCCATGTCTCCTCCTCGTCCTCTTCCTCTGAATCCACCATGAGGGTTGAAGTTTCCTCTTCCTAGGTAGTTAAAATACATATGTATTTCCTTCTTGTTGTGCTTCACCTTGAATTCTATATGTGTCTCTTGATCTTTCATGCAAGAGGTCATAAGACCTACAATATTTCTCATCATGCCCCATAGATTTACAGAATGTGCATTAAAGGTTGGTAGGTGTCTGGACATATTTTTGCATGTAATAGCATTCTCTAGGGAGATGTCTATTTCTACATACCTCACACCAAGGTAGAGTAACCTGTTTCAAAGGGCTCAGGGATCCTAAAGCCAAGTACTCATGGAATAGAGGACAATGCTCCTTATCATGACCTTCTGATTTTCATTTGATACACCAAATATCTTCTCTTTTATCTTTTCCCTTATCCTTTTTCATATCTTCGACCTGTAGTGATAAGCTAGTTAGCTGACTCAAAATTTGACTCATACCTGAACTGGACTCTCCCATAGAGGTTGATTCTAGTTTCATGGTGAACTCCAATGCCTCAGATTGCGAAGCGATATTCTATTGCATCAGAGGGACTCTGATGTGTGGTAAGAGGGAAACAATGTGTTAGCACTCTGTAAATTCTGTCCGGCTGAATAGACAAACGACAGAGGTAACTGTTTCAACCAAATTTATAGCTGAGGCACTAGCCTGCTCAACTCAGAGAGGCCTCTCTCATGTCACTTGATATATCTATGGAAATCGATGGCTAGATTTGGTTTGTTTTGGGGATTTTTAATAAAGTTTCTAGCAAAGAAGGGGGGAACACTATGGGCTATGGAGTCAAAATTATGAGAGTGAATGGAAACAATGCATCAGCTGATAGAACTCTCCAGAGGACAAAGGATAAATAAGGTGATGAATCTGAGTTATTCTTGAAATAAAAATATGTGTAGGAAGATAAAGAAGACAAATAACTGCATCAAAGAATTGCTGAAATGGATTCTAAATAAGTTAAGAAGACAATCACATAGTTTAAATTATTTAAGCCAAGAGTGTCACAGGATGCATTCTGGGCCTTTAATTTCTCCAATTTAAACAAAAGAAAATGTAAATGAAATGATAGGCTACAGGAAATACGTATGATGACAGGAAACAAAGCTCATATCACCACCTGTTAGAACCTTTTCATAGAGACTTCAAAACCTTAGGCATTTGTATTCAATTCAGATTCAGAAAATTTACAAATAGAGTTTGATACAACCAAAAAGGTGCTCTTGCACTTCTTCCAACATTAACTGATTCAATCCTCATAGTACTTATACAGTTTGATAAAAAATAACTGAAACTGAAATGTTTCAGCTTCTACAACAGTTTTGGATGTCAGTTTCGATATACGAAACGAATTACAATCATTAGCAAAAAAGAAACGTTTCACCATCGTGAATAGTCTATTTGACCGCCTGGCTTCTTTTGCTACATCTGGCTTGCTTTGTACTTCCATTGGATCCTGTAATATGGATGACAGTTGGAGATCATCTGTTGGTTCCAGGGACGTGGCATTTTGTCTTTTCCAACCACACAAGTTCCTTCCATTGCGCATCAGAGGGGATTTCATAGTCCATCATTTCTTTAATAAAAATTTCCAGGTCGATGCACGTTGCGTAGGACATGATTGACACGTTGAATTTCACTGTTTTGCATTTGTTCAAAATTTTGAAATCAGTAGTTAAATTTTCTACCAAGCTAGGGCCTTTCAGACTTTCTTCCATATATTCAAACCTGGAATGGTCCATCCTGCATTGCATGAGAAGAGTGTGATAATCTTCCTGCTTGTATAATGAGCCTTTACCATCCCAAAATGAAGGGATGCCTTTAGAAAACAATTGTTCAAAGGAATCCTTAAACTCCTGTATGATAAGGTGCATTTGCACAACTTTATTCTGAACTGATCTGAGTAGGTTGTGTTTAGCAATGATTCTCCTGGATGAAATGATTAAATCGGTCCTATATTTCACACCAATGGTCTGAAGATCAGTAGTTGGTATGGCATTTAATAATTTGATGACATTTTGGGCCCATTCCGAGGGCTTCTTCGCTACCACTTCATTTACAACAACGCATTTGTTCCGATCTGTAGCATCCATGTTGTATTTTTCATTGATAAAGTTTAGATAACTTTTGAATTTAGCAACCTCCACAACAATCACGTCCCATATCACATGTTTGGCTCCCTGTAGTAGTGTTCTACCCTTCAATCTAGTTTTTATCTTGTTCAATATTTCCTGTAGGTCTTGGTTCTCTCTATGGAGTTGAGTTAATTTCTCGTCCTTCACCTTTGCTTCTTATTTCAAATTTTCTAAATTTTCTTTTAGATTCTTGATCTCGCCTATTTTCAAACTTATCTGGGACATAGCCTGAACTAACCCCTCATCATTTGATCTAGCCTCTGTATTAGTAGGTACGACAATCTCCATATCTGATGTTGTTGCTTGCATCTGTGACCTACTTTCTTTCAACTTCTCCAATTGCAACACTTTAGCCTTGTAGTATAGAGCCTCTTGTCTAAAGGTTTCCTTTTCCTACTCCAAAGAACTTAACTCTGTTTTCTGTGGATGGTATGTAGGTGACATATTCAATCTTTTCTTAAACATTTCTATCATTTTATCCTTTTCGTCCAAATAGGCTTTCACCCCCTGTGGACCTTCATAATCTAATATTTTTCCCTACATCATCCAAGCTTTGGTGGACACCTTTTCTTGTTTCAGTTGTCCATCCAATTTCAATACATGTGTTGTCAACCTTGCAACCTTCAGAGCTAAGTTTAGGTAATCAGTGTACAACATACCACTGAAATTTATGTGGAATTTCACTTTGTCAGGAGCGATGATGTTCTCATAGTGTACCTTGAACTCGGATACCTTATAATTATCAGCCACTGCAATGTTGAATGTCTTCTTCTCGACATATCTGACTGAGTGTAGGTGAGCATTGCACTGATATGTCCCTTCTACTTCGGGCAAAATCTCCTTTATCTCACTATTGGCTATACTCCCTTTCACAAATTAATGATGTAGCAAGTCTTCCTTAGATTGATAAACTGTCCTGGGAGACTAGCCAAATACGTGCTTCTTGTTGTTGAAGACCTTCATGCTGCCTTCATTTTGTGGTTTGTTTTTAGGATTGATCTCTTCATTCTGGATCTTAGTATCTACCATATCCATGCATGTCTTTTCTTTCTGTTCATCTTCTTCCAAGTCAATAATTGGAGAAGGTGACGTGGCTCTCATTTTCTTGAGGGTGTCTTGTTGGCTGCTAGGCCTTAGGGCTTCTAAACTACTTCTCTTATTGAAGATGCTCATTTTAGGAGCCTTGATAATCAACCTGGGTGAGGGTTTTTGTGTTGAGCTTTGCTGGGAAGTAATCTCTATTTTCTTTTCTTGATCATGCAGCGTGATGACCTCCATTTCTGTGCAGGTCTCTAGATTGGCCAATTTATCTAGTTCTTCAACGTGCTCGTGTTCATAAGGGCCTTGTCTGCTCTCCAATATCCTCTTTGATATAACCTGATGTGGATCATATCTTCTTCCTTGCAATTGTGTGAACACAAATGAATTTAGTTTAGACTGAATTTGAGGCAAAAAAGACTTTCTCTTCACTAGAAAAGAACCCACCATGAATGAGAATTTCAGATTTGAAGCCTTGTGAGCCTTGAGGAAGTGTTCAATATCTGTGATGATCTTTTGTCTTATAAATTCCAAAGAAAATATCCTGGGAGTCAGGAAAACTGGTAAAAGGTGAGGTCCTTCTTGGCATTCGTATACCCAAATCACGGTGGACTGAGTGAAAAGCATCCAGACTCCCATCATATTCTCTGGACTCGGCTGAAACAAACTCTTCATCTCTTCTAGGACCCTTGGAAAATATGAACCGAAAATGAGACTGTATTCTGGACATGATTTTGTTGATGAAGATGAGCATGGTGATATTTTTACACTCGGTCAAAATAAACACGGCTTCAAGAAGCTCGGTATTGTTAGATCCCAGAAACATTCTCAACGGATGAGAATAGTATCTGAAATGTCGTAACGAACTGAAATTAACCAGCTGTTGATGTATATTCTCCGCAATAAATTCATTGAAACTGACACAGACTGACTTCCCAGACAGGAAGAAAATTAACAAGATCCCTAGAATAACCTCTACCACAAACTTGTCATTGTCTAGACCTAGAATTTGACTTAGCAGAGAACAAGCCCACTGGACTTTGATGATCATGAATCTTAGATTGGCAGGCAGGGATAGAATTTCTGAATGATGTTCAGGTTTGACTATGATTTGCAGAAACAAGGTTTTTACCTCGGACAAGCATTCTCTATAAATCATAATCATTCTTTGTTCCTCAAAGGGTTTTGAAACTATAGGGGAGGTGTATGGTATATTTAGGGCATGTCGGAGCGAGGGACCATCTACTTTACATAGGACTTCTGACCCTAATTTGTTTAATATGACTCTTTCTCCCTGGGAATATCTCTCTGCACACCAGCTCACAAATTCAGGGAATGGGAAAATTGTTTCTGTGACATAAGGGGTGAAAGAGGCTCGAGTCGCTTCAAGAAAGGATATGTGGGATCCAACATTGATCATCAAATTCGATTTAGACACATAAACGGGCAAGATATTCGTCACTGTGTTGAAAAAGTCAGAATCTCTATCAATTAGGGCATCCTCCCTGGAGGGAGTATCTGGTTCACTCATGGATAAAACAACAGGATTGGCAACCATTGTGAAGAATACCTAATAAGAGACGAGAAAACTGGTCTAGTTTAGTTCTGAATTTTGAAATTTGGATAGAAGCTTTGTGCCAAATCTCTGAACGTTCAACTGCTTCAAATACTCATAGAATAATGCCCAGGGTCCCTCCTTTTATAGGCATCTATTACCATCAGGGTTTGGATAAAAGCGGTTTTGGATGAACTACCCTTAGCCCCGATGTGTCTCAGAGAATGCCACATGTCCATGATTTAAACCAGGGAAGTTTTCCCCAGTCCACCCCCTGTCGGCTAATTCTCGTGCTACTTCGATCAATGAATTGCACCTCGGTCATTGATCTGGGTCGTTTCAAGATCTACGGTCAGCGTATTTCCCGAGAAATTTGACACTGGAGGTTGAAAAAGGTGGTTTTGTTCAGACAACCCTCCTTTCCGATGTGCTTCTAAGGGCGTCACGCGTCCTGCAAAAAATCGTGATGATTTTCCTTGGCCCGCCCTCGACCACTTAATCTTCGTGCTAGTTGTATATATGATACACGTCTCGGTCGTTGATCCAGGCCTCTTTTGAGATCGACGGTCTGTTGAGTTTTATTCTTCATATCTATGCTATTTCGTCCAAACACCTCCAGATATAGACGGGTCCTCTAAATTTATCATAGCTCTGCGGTAATTTAATCCATCATAAAATTTCTGAAACTCAGACACTAGATGTGAATTATATGGTGATAACATTGGCTCCAAATGGGGATGCTATCTTCCCCACAAGGTAGCAAAGAACTGTAGACCAAGTGCCTACCCATTGGGTTGTAAGCTTATGTGTGTTATTTGGATCCCTTTATTATATTGAAAAACTTCAAAACTACTTACCACATCTTAGGGCCTTCACCTCGTGCTTCGACCATGTTGTTTTTATCTCAATCTTCATACTTAAATAAAAACCAAAACCGAAAGTGGTCATGTACAATGAATGGTGAGTGATGATCTTTTAAACGACGTAGTGCTTGAGGAACCTGCCATTCACAGGCCCTCCTCTGATGAGTTCTCCATTACTCTCCTCCAACAAATAAGCATTGTTCCCATGGTAAGCTATAATTTTGAACGGGACCAGCCACAGGTGATCAAATTTTCCATGTTTTCCTTTGTTTTCATTCTTGGTATCCCATCTTAGTACCCAGTCTCTAGGTTTGAAGTCGTCCACTTTGGTACGTCTGTTGAAAGCTTCCTTGATTTTCTCTTGACGTAGTTGGGCGTTGTTGAAAGCCTTTTCTCTGGTCTGCTGCAAGCTGATGAGTTCATCCTCCCTTCTCTGACTGGAATTCGTCTCTACTTTTTTCTCTTGTAATAACTTCATCACTGACAATCTGAGTGTCATAGGAAAGATGGCTTCTGTACTTTAGACGATCTAGAAAGGAGATGTGGCAATGGATCTCTTTGGGGATATCCTGTCCACCCACAGTGCATGGATGAGCTTCTTGTGCCTCACCTTTTTATTCTATTGAAACACTTTATTTATGATTCTGACCAGGATTTTGTTTGAAGACTCGGCCAATCCATTTCCTTGCAGGTAGTATGATGTAGAATGGCCAAGAGTGATATTGTAATCACTGCAAAATTTCTCAATTTTTTTAGATTTAAAAGACCCTACGTTTTCTGTTATAATCTTGACTGAACATCCAAACCTGGACAAAATATTGTCTTCCAGAAACCGAATGATAACGTCATCTGTAGCTTGTCTCATAGGAACAACCTCAATCCATTTAGTAAAATAATTTGTTGCAGTCAGGATCCATTTTTGTTGAGATGAATATTCTGGGTGTATCTCTCCTATGAAATCCAGGCCCCATTGTCTGAAAGGAGCTTCTACTAAAATGGGCTTCAACGACAGAGACTGCAACTTTCCATTCCCATTGAAGATTTGGCATTCTTGGCACTTTGAAACCTCCTTGTAAACATTAGAGAAAATACTAGGCCAATAAAAACCAGCTCTCAAGATTTTGTGTACAGTTGTCTTCCAATAATGATGACCTCCACAGTCTCCTTTATGGAATTCCATGATGGTCCTTTTCGCTTCCTCTTCTATCAAACAACACAGTAAAATTCCTCCTGGGTCTTTCCAGTATAGTAATCCATTTACAATGCAGAATTTTGCCGCCTTTAGTTTCAATAACCTAGCCTTTGTTTTGTTATATTCAGGAGGAGGTTGCAGATTTTTTAACATAAAGATAATGTCTGCATACCATGCAGAGTCAAGAAATTTCTGAGATATATGTGGAGTCGCCCTCTCTTCCTCTGCTGTATTTTCTGACATGTCTGTAGTGAATTTTATTCCTAAAAGTTCACAGTTTGTTTGTGCCATTAGTCTAGCAAGTCCCTTCCCTTTGATCAACTTCATGGGCTTGATGTCGAGATCATATTATAATAACATTGCAATCCATTTTCCCCTCTTCCCTTCAAGATCATATTAAGTTAAGATGTCCTTTACCGAGCTGCTGGGGACATAAGAAATAATACGTGAATGTAGAATATACACTCTAAATTCTTTCAATGCTTTGACGAAAGCATACGCTTGCTTCTCCATGATGTCATATTTTAAAGGAGCGTCTCTCAATGTCTTACTATAGTATTCTACGAGATTCTCAAAATTTTGGTCATCTTTCTGAAGTAATACCCCTGCAATTGTGTGTTCTGAAGCGAAAGAGAAAAGTATGAAATCTTTCTCGAAATTAGGACTCGCCAGCACAAGAACATTTGTTAATGCTACTTTGATGTCTTCGAAAAACTTTCTAGCCTCAGAGATCCATTTGATTTCATTTCCTTTCTTTAACATGTTGGTGATATGCTTTATGATCTCTGCTAAATTAGGAATAAATCTTCTCAGGAAATTTACTTTACCTAGAAAGGATTGTACTTCCTTTTTGCTTCTGGGTATGCCGATCTTCAATATGAATTCAACCCTACTGGGGTCTACCTTTATCCCTTCCTTAGAAATGATATTCCCTAAGAGATTCCCTTCTTCCATGACAAAGTTTGACTTGTTTGGGTTCAATGATATGCCAAATTTTCTGCATTTCTAGAACGCCCTTCTGAGATGTTTGATGTGATCCTCATCTGTAGCAGAATACACAGTGATGTCGTCCAGGTATATAACAATGAATTTATATTTTTCATCTGAAAATTCTATGTCCATATCCCTTTGAAATGTTGCTCCAGCGTTCATAAGTCCAAATGGAATTTTGGCATACGTGAATGTTCCCCAAGGTGTGGTGAATGTTGTCTTTTCTTGATCATCAGGATGTACCATGATCTGGTTGTATCCTGAGAAACTATCCAACATCGACATCTTTTGAGAGCCCACTACATTCTATAGAATGTGGTCCATTTTGGGGAAAGGGTAGTTATATTTAAGAGATACCTTATTTAGATTTTTGAAGTCCACACACAATCTGATCTCCCCACTCTTCTTTTTGATAGGTACTATATTTTCTACCAATTTGGAGAATTTTAGGAACAATATGATTTTTGCTTCAAACAATTTCTTCACTTCTTTCTCTATCAATGGTAACAACAGAGGGTTTATTCTTCTGAACTTTTGTTTAAATGGTTTGTGATCTTCTTTTATCGGGATGACATGCTGGATTATACTAGTATCATAAAATTTCAATTCATCATAGCTCTAGGAAAAAAAATCAGGGAATTCTTTCATCAATTTTACATACCTCTCTTTTACTTCAGGGTTGAGCTTCTTGGATAGTTTAATGATCTTTGGGTCTTCTATAGTACCAATGTTACAATCCTCCATGTCCCCTTCATCTCCTGTGATCTTTGGAATTCTGGCCACATCGTTGTTATCAAATTTTTTTTCCAATGGTACTAGGACTTTGGGGATAACATTTCTCTTCAGTTGCACGATATCTCTTCTAGCAATTTGATTGTCAAAGTATCCTTCTTTGGTGAAAGCATCTACATCTACTTCATTGTCGTAACATTCATCAATGCTTAAATTCTCGAACTCATTTTCCATCTTGAGGGAGATTTCTATCTATTTATCGTCTTTGAAGACTTGCCAATGTTTCATATTGTCTGGTATCGTCAGTCTGTACTTGACTTCAACCTTGTATCTTTTTTTAGGAAAAATTGGGACTTTGAACACCATTGCTAACGTGGCCAGTGCATCTGCAACTTGATTCTGCTCTCGTGGAATTGTTGAAAGGTTGCATAATGAAAATCTCTTAAGAAGTTCTAATACCAGATTTCTATAAGCCCTCAGTATAGGATGTCTGGACTGGTAGATGCCTTTGATTTGATTTATGATGAGTTCAAAATCTCCAAGTACAATGATCCTTTTGGCGCCCAGCTCTTCCAAGACTTTCAATCCCAATATTAACGCCTCGTATTCGACCATATTATTTGTACATTCAAAAACAAGTTTGTAAGAGCATAATTTCACATCTCATGTGGGATGATTTATCCACATGTCAGCTCCATCTCCTTCTCTACATGCAACTCCATCAAAGTTTATTTTCCATATCTGATCTTCTAGGTCACCCTGTTGTTCTGAAATTTCTTCCAATTGTTTCCCAGGTATACCTTTATCTGCCAGGACTATTTCCATCTCTTCTGCTCCCGAGCATATATCATTGAAGAAAATGGAAGACTCCAACTCAGTGCTTACTGAGTATATAGGATGGTTGGTAGGTTGTGATTTGTTGATGACCATATATTTCAATAGAACTTCCCTATACAATATTCTGTATTGACCAAAGACATGAATCATGGCATATGACATGTCCATTTAGAGGGTTCCTTTCAATTTTGCAGCCCATGATCTGGACAACAACATGCCAAATTTCAGAGGGATATTAGCGACCACTATGTCCATCACCATATTCGTCGCCAGGATTTGTGCCAAGGAAACGACCATGTCCTTTATCATGCCAAGGCATTTCACCTTCCTTGAATCAAAAGAGATTATATCCTTGTAGGGACTTGTGACCTCAAGGCCCAGTTGTTCCATGACCACTTTAGGCATCAGATTGTGATATGCTCCAGATTCTAGCATAGCATTGGGTAAGGTTATGTCGTGGATTTTTAGGCTTACATAGAAAGGGGGAACTTCTTCGTTTTCACCGCTTTCTTATACTCTCGGCCCAAATAAAATGGCTGGGTGGTCATCTTGTATGTTCAAAGTATTAGAGGTTTGTCCCATCTTAAGCATCTTGATGACCTGACTTTTGTATTCACTATTTCTGATTAATTCATTAAAGGGTACCGAAATCTTAATCTTAGCCATCTCACTTTCGAAGTCAAAAGAGGACGGAGTTTTTTCTACCTCTTTAGGGACAATTTATTTTCTTGTCAATATTTTCTTTTGCAGTTCCTCTTTCTGCTTGCCCTTATCTGTAGCATCCTTTGCAGTGGAGTCTTTCACAACATAATCTTTTTGGGGTTGACTGGAAGAGGGAACGTTACTCTGAGCATCTTTGGTGAGGTTTGCCTTTGGGAGATTACCTTTCAGAGGATTTTGAGGCACCTTTTGATTTTGGATATTGCATTTCCTTTGGAATTGCATGATGGCATTCTGCAATCCAGTCTTGTCATATTCTTTTTCTACTGATAACCTTTCCTCTTCATCTTGCAAGAAGATTTCACTCGCATCCATGAAATGGTCATGTTCTTCCTTGGTCAAAAACACTTCAGTTTCTTTGTCATCGCAATAGTTCATATTATCTTCAAAGTATTCATCATAATCTTCATTCATATAATTATTCTGACAAGGGGGTCTTACTTTTTGTTCTCCCTGATTTCCTTGATTTCCCTGATTTGTTTGATCTGCTTGAGCTACTTGATTACCCTGATTCCTCTGCTCCCTTTGCCAGATTTGTGGACCGACAGGTCTCCTCGGATTTCTAGGTGGACCATCTGCCTGTTCCCTAGGGTTGGGTTTGTTTCCCAGCGCCATTCTTTCCATCATCCTTTCCATGTTTCTCATCGTCACTTCGAATATTTCTTCTAAGGTTTGTGACGTGGAAGTTTGTGCCTTATCCTGAGTTTTTCCCATGCTTCTGCCAGAATTAGATTTCATTTTTCCTGAAGCCATTAGGTTTACTTCGACTTCAATGGAATCTGTCATCATATCATCTAGCATGGAAGATCTTCATTCCCTCAATAATAAATCAAAATCACTTTCGAAAGAATCAACATATCTAAGCTGAGCAACTTTAGGTGGGGGTTTTACTTCATCAGGAATCACATTATATACTTTCATGAATCTAGCCGAAAACTCCTGCATTGTTTCATCAGGAGACCTCTTCATATTTTTGTAGTGTGTCAACAACTGAAGGGGGTTTTTCTTATCTCCCCATCTGGTAAGGAAGTGTGTCTCAAAAGCTGTGAAATCTGCGATGCTTTCTGGTGCAAGGGCTCTGAACCACTTTCTTACATATCCTGCAAGGCTTTGTGCGAACAACCTCATTTTCACATCTGCAAAATCCAACTCCTATAAGTATATGAAGTCATTAAACCAGTCTAGGTGCTTCTGGGCCGATATGTTACCCTCAACATCATATAGCTTAATCCTTAGGTTTTACTCCTGGGGTAAGTCATGTAATACAATAGGCAGTATGAGAGGAGAAAATCTGGCCGCCATAGTTGTTGTGAGGGGTCAGAGTGGCTGTCGGTTTCAGACAGGAGGCACTACAGGTTTGACAGGAGCAGCTAGAATCAAATATTGGAATATTTTTTCATCAAATAGGGTCTCGTCTAAACGCAATTCAGACCTGGTTCTGAACAGGGAGTGTTCAAATTTTAGGTCAAAATCAAGGTCTTCGTTACTGATCAATCCCTCTCTAGGTAAGGACGAATATTGGTCTGGATGTAACACAAGGGTTACTGTCCTTTATTTTCTTCTTCGGTCAATATTTTCAAGGCTAGAGATAGGGACTACAGGCTTGGGGTCTGGGTTTCTCCTAGTGTGGATTTTCTCAGGAGCTAGGATTTATATCTTACACATCGTAGTACAACTGGTCTCTGGTTAATGGAGTCACCAGGGTAAAGACAATCTTTAGCCAATAAGGTATTTGGTCCATTGTCACCCTCAGGGATCAAACTAAAGCTTTAAGTCATTTTCCTAGGGAAACGTTTTCGATTTAGTCCCCGACAACAGTGCCAAAATATTAGCACTCTATAAATTCTGTCCGACTGAATAGACAAATGACATAGCTAACTGTTTCAACAAGCTTTAGAGCTGAGGCACTAGCCTGCTCAACTCATAGAAGTCTCTCTCATGTCACTTGATATATCTATGGAAATCAGTGCCTAGAGTTGGTTTGTTTTGGGGATTTTTAATAAAGTTGCTGGCAAAGAAGGGGGGAACATGATGGGCTATAGTGTCAAAATTCTGAAAGTGAATGGAAACAATGCATTGGCCGATAGAACTCTCCAGAGGACAAAGGCTAAATAAGGCGATGAATATGAGTTATTCTTGAAATAAAAATATGTGTAGGAAGATAAAGAAGACAAATAACTGCATCAAAGCATTGCTGAAATGGATTTTGAATAAGTTAAAAAGATAATCACATAGTTTAAATTATTTAAGACAAGAGCGTCACAGGACGAATTTTGGGCCTTTAATTTCTCCAATTTAAACAGAATAAAATGTAAATGAAATGACAGGCTACAGGAAATATGTACGATGAAAGGAAACAAATCTCATATCACCACCCATTAGAATCTTTTCATAGAGACTTCAAAACCTTCTGCATTTGTATTCAATTCAGATTTAGAAAATTTACAAATAGAGTTTGATACAACCAAAAAGGTTCTCTTGCACTTTTGCCAACATTAACTGATTCAATCCTCATAGTACTTATACAGTTTGATAAAAAATAACTAAAACTGAAAAGTTTCAGCTTATGCAACAGTTTCAGATGTCAATTTTGGTATAAGAAATGACTTACAATCATTAGCAAAAAAGAAATGTTTCACCATTATGAATAGTCTCTCTAACCACCTAGTTTCTTTCGCTACATCTGGCCTGCTCTGTACTTCTGTTAGATCCTGTAATATGGGTGACAACTAGAGATCATCTACTGGTTCTGGGGATGTGGCATTTTGTCTTTCTCAACCACAAAAGTTCCTTCCATTGCGCATCAGAGGGGATTTCATATTCCATCATTTCTTTAATAGAAATTTCCAGGTCGGTGCACGTTGCGTAGGACATGATTGGAATGTTGAATTTCATTGTTTTGAATTTGTTCAGAATTTCTAAATCAGTAGCTAAATGTTCTACCAAGCTAGGGCCTTTCAGACTTTATTCCATATCTTCAAACCTGGAATGGTCCATCCTGCATTGCATGAGAAGAGTGTGATAATATTCCTACTTGTATAATGAGCCTTTACCATCCCAACATGAGGGGAGGCCTTTAGAAAACAATTTTTCAAAGGCATATTTAAACTCCTGTATGCTAAGGTCCATTTTCACAACTTTATTTTGAACCGATTTGAGTAGGTTGTGTTTAGCAATGATTCTCCTGGCTGAAATGATTAAATCGGTCCTGTCTTTCACACCAATGGCTTGAAGATCGACAGTTGGTATGGAATTTAATAAATCGATGGCATTTTGGGCCCATTCCGAGCACTTCTTCGCTAGCACTTCATTTACAATAGTGCATTTGTTCCAAGATGTAGTAGCCATGTTGTCATTGTTGTTGATAAAGTTCATATAACTTCTGAATTTAGCAACCTCTACAACAATCGCATCCATATCACATGTTTGGATCCCTGTAGTAGCGTTTTACCCTTCCATCTGGTTTTTATCTTGTTCACTCTTTCCTGAAGGTCTTGGTTCTCTCTATGGAGTTTAGTTAATTTATCATCCTTCACCTTCACCTCTTATTTCAACTTTTCTAAGTTTTCTTTTAGATTCTTGATCTCGCCTATTTTAAAACTTATCCGGGACATAGCCTAAACTAACCCCTCATCATTTGATCCAACCTTTGCATTAGCAGGTATGATAATCTCCATATTTGATGTTGTCGCCTGCATCTGTGACCAACTTTCTTTCTCCTTCTCCAATTGAAACACTTTAGCCTTGTAGTCTAGAGTCTCTTGTCTGGAGGTTTCCTTTTCCTGCTCCAAAGCAGTTAACTCTATTATCTATGGATGGTCTGTAGGTGACATCTTCAATATTTTCTTCAAACTTTGGATCATTTTATCCTTTTCGTCCAGAGAGGATTTCACCCCCTATGGACCTTCAGACTCTAAGATTTTTACCTTCATCATCCAAGATTTGTTGGACACCTTTTCTTGTTTCAGTTATCCATCAAGTTTCAATACATGTGTTGTCAACCTTGCAACCTTCAGAGTTAAGTTTAGGTAATCAGTGTACAACATATCACTGACATTTCTGTGGAATTTCACTTTGTCAGGAACGCCGATGTTCTCACAGTGTACCTTGAACTCAGATACCTTATCATTATAATCCACTGCAATGTTGAATGTCTTATTCTCGACATATATGACTGAGAGTAGGTGAGAATTGCGCTGAGATGTCCCTTCTACTTCAGTCAAAAGATCCTTTATATCACTATTGGCCATACTCCCTTTCACGTCATACTGATGTAGCAAGTATTCCTTATATTGATAAACCATCCTGAGAGTCTGGCCAAATATGTGTTTCCTGCTGCTGAAGACCTTCATGCTGCCTTCGTTTTGTGGTTTGTTTTCAGGATTGATCTCTTCATTCTAGATCTTAGTATCTACCATCTCCATGCATGTCTTTTCTTTTTGTTCTTCTTATTCCAAGTCAATAATTGGAGAAGGTGATGTGGATCTCATTTTCTTGAGGCTGTCTTGTTGGCTGCTAGCCCCTAGGGCTTCTGAACTACTTCTCTTATTGAAGATGCTCATTTTAGGAGCCTTGATAATCAACTTGAGTGAGGGTTTTTGTGTTGATCTTTGCTGGGAAGTAATATATGTCTATTTTTCTTGATCATGCAGTGTGATGACCTCCATTTCTGTGCAGGTCTCTAGATTGGTCAATTTATCTAGTTCTTCAACGTGCTCGTGTTCATAAGGGCCTTGTCTGCTTGCCAATGTCCTCTTTGATATAACCTGATGTGGATCATATCTTCTTCCTTGCAATTTTGTGAACCCAAATGAATTTAGTTTAGACTGAATTTGAGGCAAAGAAGACTTTCTCTTCACCATAAAAGGACCCACCACAAACATGAATTTCAGATTTGAAGCCTTGTGAGCCTTTAGGAAGTGTTCAGTCTCTGAGATGATCCTTTGTGTTTTAAATTCCAAAGAAAATATCCTAGGAGTCGGGAAATCTGGTAAAAGGTGAGGTCCTTCTTGGCATTCGTATACCCAAATCATGGTGGACATAGTGAAAAGCATCCAGTCTCCCATCGTATTCTCCGGACTCCACTGCAACAAACTCTTCATCTCTTCCAGGACTCTTGGAAAATCTGAACCAAAGATGAGACTGTATATTCTGGACATGATTTTCTTGATGAATATGAGCATGGTGATCTTTTTACACTCGGTCGAAATAAACGCAGCTTTGGGAAGCTCGGTATTGTTAGATCCTAGAAACATTATCAACAGATGAGAATAGTTTCTAAATGTCTTAATGAACTCAAATTAACCAGCTCTTAATGTATATTCTCCACAATAAATTCATTGAAACTGACATAGACTGACTGCCCAGACAGGAAGAAAATTAACAAGATCCCTAGCATAACCTCTACCACAAACTTGTCATTGTCTAGACCTAGAATTTGACTCAGCAGAGAACAAGCCCACTAGACTTTGACGATCATGAAGCTTAGATTGGTAGGCAGGGATAAACTTTCTAAATGATATTCAGGTTTGACTATGGTTTGTAGAAATAGGGTTTCTACCTCGGGCAAGCATTCTCTATAAATCATAATCATTCTCTGTTCCTCAAAGGGTTATGACACTATAGGGGAGGCATATGGTATATTTAGGGCATGTCAGAGTGAGGGACCATCTATTTTACACATGAATTTTGTCCCTAATTTGTTTAAGATGACTCTTTCTCCCTGGGAATATCTCTCTGCACACCAGCTCACAAATTCTGGGAATGAGAAAATTGTTTCTATGACATAAGGGGTGAAAGAGGCTCGAGCCACTTTAAGAAATGATATGTGGGATCCAACGTTGTTCAGAAAATTCACTTTAGAAACAGAAATGGGCAAGACTATCCTTACTGTGTCGAAAATGTTAGAATCTCTATCAATTAGGGAATCCTCCCTGGAGGGAGTATCTGGTTCACTCACAGATAAAACAACAGGATTGGCAACCATTGTGATGAATACCTGATAAGCGGAGAGAAAATTGGTTTGGTTTGGTTCTGAATTTTGAAATTTGGATAGAAGCTTTGTGCCAAATCTCCGAATGTTCGACTACTTCAAATACTCATAGAATAATGCTCGGGGTCCCTGATCCGGATTATTTTCGGCACGAAATGAGAGCGGAGATATAATAAAGAAATGCACAGAGATATCGCGTATATCCAGTAATATAACAGAAATATATCAGAGATGCAACCATAAACACAGAGATACAGTAATACATGATTT